>JAHLSL010000074.1:3214372-3248661 GCA_025920805.1 Petroica traversi
ATTACGGGTACACCCGCGGATCCCGCTGCGAGCCAGGCACACAGACTGTCGGGTTTCCCCGCTCCCTCCTCCCTCCGTGAAAGACTTTGCTGGATCCTCCTCCCCGGCTCCCCTCCCCGCGCTCGCTCCTTCCTGCGGGAGCGGCTGCTGGATCCTCCTCCCGCCCGGATCGCCCGCGGGGTCCCTGCGGAGCCGCGGACCCTCCTCCCCTCGCAGAGACACCGCTGGATCCTCCGCCCCCCCGGACTCCCGGCGGGATCCTCCTCCTGCCCGCAGCCCCATGTGAGACTCCGCATCCCCCCGTGCCTCCGCGGTGGTGGTTTATTATTTTTTTTTTTTCCCCTCCTCCTTTTATTTTGAAGGGGGGATCGATCTTAAAACTCTTTTCTGGATCCCGGTTTCTCTTTTTGATTTGCACTTTTTGAAAAACCCTCAGATGCTCCTCCATGTGGACTGAGAACCCATCAAGACACACACACGAGAACTCATCCCGATCAACTCCAAATCCTGGCTTTTCGTGGGTTTTGCTGCAACACATAAAAGCAAACTTGTATTTAAGACACACTCGTGCAAAAATTTAGCTGGGGACTTGAACGTATATTTTGTCTTGGTTTCTTGGTCTTGGTTATTTTTTTGTTGTTATTTTTTTCCTTTTTTCTCTTTTTTTTTTTTTTGCTTCACTGGAAATCAAAAGCTTGTTTTGGAATTGGACCTGCTTTTGCTGCACTTCTCCTCTGGGCTGGATAACACTGAAGCTCGTTGCTTTTCTACTTGGATAGTGTTTTCCTGTTGATCTGTTGGGTTTTTTTTTCATCTCCTGTGTGGCAGACTTTTTTTTTTTTTTTCCCTGAGGGGGGTAAACAAACGACGATAACAGCAACAAAAAACTTAATTTTTTTGGCCGTGTGAGATTTTTTTCGTAATCATATTCGTGAAATTACGGGTACACTTACAAAAAAATTTTAAAAAAAGAAGCATTAAAAATAAGAAAGGAACACGTCAGAAAGACCCCTACACGGTAGACAAAATACTCACTTGTTTCCTTACAGCAAGACTGAGTCGAAAGCTGCCAAAGAGCCCCATAAAGAAAAGACTAAAAGGTAAGAAGGGGTAAGAGCCTTTCTTAATCCGGGCACGGTAGAAGTTAGCAGGGGAAGAGACCTGCAAAGCCGGTGCATTCCTCCTTTTTCACAAGTCTAAACTAGATTATTATTGTTTTTAAACTGCTTATTAGTCAGCGAAGCAAGAAACATCCCAAAGCATTTCAAAATCAATTTTATTTATATACAATTTTAAAAAATGTGAACAACCTCCGGACTTTTTTTTTTTAATGCCAGAATTAATTCCGTAATTTTTCTCTGTCCGGAATCGCTGTTTGGCCCTGAACAGCGAGCAGAAAGTGCCATTGAGAGCATGTTGTGCCACTCAGACATGACATGAAGGCGGCTTCTGCTGCAAGGCATGACCGTGTGCTCTTGCTTTAGAACTTACACGTGTGAAAATTATCGCAGAGCGGGCTGGAAAAGATCCCAAAGCTGGAAAATTGTGGGCATGGCCAGCAGTGCTGCCCTGTGGGCGAGCACATGAGCTTCAGCTTTGTCCTTCGTGGCTGCTTTCTCTTAAAAGTTAAAATATCAAGATTTGGGTTATTTTTCCTTCCCCCCCCCCCCCCCGCGAGATTGTGGGGATCCGCAGTAATTTTCTCCTGAGTATTCACAGAGAGATCTTCGCCTAAACCTGTAATGTCCAGGGGGAGAGAGAATATTAAACAGAGTTTATTCCTTTAGCTGCGACGCAGAAGGGGAGGAAAATGGGGAGGGCTTAGTTGTTAACCTGAGAAATCTTGAAACACTGGAAGTTTATTAATTGTTCGAGGCTTCTTTGTTTGTATCACAAGTTTGTGTCAAAGGTTAATCTTCTTAATATGTAATTAGTTGAAGGTTCAATTATGGGATTTATTGAACTCAATTGGGTTTCCCCCCTCTTTTCCCATTAAAAATAATACTGCAGGTCTTTGTGGTTAGTTTATTTTCTGCTACAACTCGAGTGTATCTGCGAGAAGAGATTTATTCAGTTATTCTAACAACCAGTTTAAATTTAGAAATAATCTTTGATACGTCATACCCGTGTCTGTTGCATATTTTTCCCTCTCGTTTGCATATGTATGTATCTGGCGAATTATGCTAATTTATATCCAGAAATTTGCTGTGGACATTAGGCCGGTTAAGGTAATTAAAATTCCAATAAATCCCGCTGTTAGTGGGCTGGCCGGTGGTGCAGAGCTTTAAATCAGGTGGGTGTCGGTGGTGCTGTGGACCTGAGGACAATGCCCGAGCGGAGGAGCAGGAGAACATCTGCGCTGCTGCTGGATGCGCTGCCTCCCAAATCCTGCCCTCGTTCCCTGCGGTGGGTGGGGATTTTTTTTGGTTTCCCCGACGGCTGAGAATTTAAATGCAGTTTCCTCTCGGATACTACATTTTAAAAAAAATAATAATTTCGAGAAAGTAGTGGGAAGGTACATGCGGATTCCCACTGCTTCCCCTGGTGTTTTCCAGGGAAATAGGAGGTGACTTGCAGCGGGTGCAACCTGTGCTTAGCACATCACAGAGTTTCCCACAGCCGCGGTTCCTGGGGCTCAGGAATCCCTGGGATGGCTGGCTGGCTGTTCCTGTGTGTTATTTGTGAGCTCAAAATGGTGTGCTGAGGATCAGCCCCCGGATGCGCTTGGCGTCCCTGCTCTGGTTTCTGGAATTCTTTCCAGAGCATGAAAGCACCAGTGGCAGCCCTGGGTACCCCAGTGAGGACCCTGCTCCAGCCTGTGGAGGCTCGGGCTGCCCTGGGTGGCACTGGTGGCGCTTTTTGGGTGAGATTGCAGCAGCCCGGCTGGTGGGTGACCTAACCTGGCTGCTTGCGAGCCCGCGACTCAGTCTGTGAAAAAAAGCCCTAGTACATCGGATGAATTTGGACTTTTTTTTTTTTAGGGAAAAAGAGTGCTTAAGAGCACCAGCAGTAATGTAATAATGCCTTGTGTGGCTTTGTCCTTATCTTCAAAGGGGAACGGATCATTTCTAACTGGAAGTGATCTGCCTGGCTTCCTGAGACGGGGAAGGTTCATTTCAGTCCAGCCCCCGGAGAACAGGCGCTGCCATAGGGGAAACCGCTGGAGCCAGGACTCCTCCAGGGTGAGAGGGATGGGTATTAGTAGGGGCTGTATTTGAGGTAATATTTTATACTTTTGTGTAAAGGTTTTGTTTGTAGCAATGAAAGAAACAGGGCAGACAACCCTTTTTATTGAGCGCTTCTCTGGGTTGCAGCAGGATATTATTTGGATATATTAATATTCCTGTTCTGTGTGTGGATTCCCATATTGACAGATTTAAGTCCCGGTATCCATCAGCCTAAGAGCTGTTGTATTACACACGGGTGGTTTGTGTGTGCTGTGCATCAGCTTCACAGCACATGGATTATTTTGGAGCTGTCAGTGGTGCAGGGCAGCAGTCCCAGTGCCTGGGACTGTCCTTGTGGGCAGCCTTGGGCTGTGCCATTTCCCCACTGGCCACGGCAGAGTGGAGTTTGCTCTGGGTCGCTGCCCTGGGGCTAAAATTTGGGGACTTGGAGGTTCACTCTCAGCCCTGACATATTGGCTTCCTCCAAAATCTGTCTCTGATCACCTGTGAGTGGATGGATTTGTCCATTGCAAAGCCTCCTGGACCTTGCTGGGGTCAATGAAAACCCCATCTCTTTGGCTTAATTTCTGGTTTCGTTTCCAGGATTTATCTTTTCTAATAAGATAACATGCTGTGCTTTTGATAAGTTGAGATCTTTCACTGATGTTTGAAGGAAGTAAGAATTCTATACTCTTTTTGCTGGAAAGAGGTTTTAAAGACTTTGAAAATAATGGGATGAGATTTCCTTAAAATGAGAAAAACATATTTGGGCATAAGACTACTTTTAATCAGAAGAGTCTTTGTTGACGTTCTGAAAGCTCCTATGTGCCATACCTTGCCAAGTATGGACTAACAATAAAACAAGATAAAGGTTTTGTCAGGCAGGGGCTTATAATCTCCTTGTGTATTGGAGCAAACTGTTGCTGAGTGGCTGACTTATAGAAATCATAGTTTTAATTTAATCTAGAAATAAAACTACCTCTTTTTCAGTTTTTTATTCACTTCATTCAGAAAGGCCAGGAATTTTATTGCCAGAGTTACTGCCTGCTGTTCACTCAGAATGACCTGCACTTCTGCAGCCCGTTCAGATGCTCCATGCGATGGAGACTCCTTTTCTCTTTCGTGATACATTTATTAAAAGCCCAATGGCAGCGTTTACTTTCAGTTTTAGCTGTGAAGACTTAACCAAGAGCGGGGGATGTGGGAACGGGTAATATGTTAACTTAGCAGCTGGCCTCGCCGAGATAAACATGCGCTTTTCCAAATGCTGTCATCTGGCAATTCTTTCCAAATGAAAGCCTCTTTTTACTGAAGCAGGGGATGGCTCCACCCCTGACCTCCTCCTTCAGCTTGTTTTGGAAAGGGGCCAGATCGTATTGACTACAAGAACTGCGGATTTAAAATAAAATGACCAAACCTTTCCTGAGTAAAGCAAATGGTCTTTCTTGATTACTTAAATTTAAGTGCCTTGTTACAGTGCTGCTTCTCTTTGATTGTACAGCAGCTCCAATGCAGAGTGCATATTTCTGCTTTAAAAAAAAAATCAGTGCTTTATGTAAGACTTTGAACATGAGAACTGATGAAAAATGTATCATCTCTGGTTACAGTAGAGACCTGCAACACAAAAGTGCTATTGTTTTAATTGTTTAAAATTCAGATTACAAGATAATGGTAATACCATTAGAAGGTTTCCCCTTGGCCTAGAAGCTGCAGGTAGGAGTGTGTCGATCCCTCAGTATTAAAGATGAATGATAAGGAAACCTCTTAAATGCCTGTGACGCTGCAGTCTAGCCAATTTAGGATCAGCTGATGCCTTCTAGTGATAATGGCTTGAGGTTTTCAGCTGTATTATGAAGATATCAGCTAGGGCAAATAGTGTTTAGAAGAGAAGTATACTTTATTGAATGGGGAGATGATCTAGAAGTGACAGTAAATTGCATTACTAAATGATCTATGTGCTCGGCGCCGTCTCTTCGCTGGCACATGCTGTTGGTAAAATGAAAGATGGTTATTCTTAATGTATGAAAGCAGAGGAATCAAAGTATTATTTGATCTCCCTTTAGGAACTGTGCTGTTTAGGAAAATTGTCAACCGAAGGCATGGCTTAGTTGTACATATTAAATGCCAGAAGTATATGTATTTATGCTTATTTTATCATTAGTTAATCATGGTTAACTTCACTGTGGATTCCCAAACACAGTACAACTGTGTTTTCTGAAACTTCTTTTGTGCACCTTCCTGCCTTGTCACTAATAAGTTTTAAAATCTCCCGCCCAAGATAAAAATGTCTGGATTTGCTCATAAACAAACTGCCTGTTCTTGCACAGAACAGTCACTGTGCTCTTTGAGGTCGTGTCAAACATGGTGGAAAATGCAGCACTACTCTAAAATATGCATCTGATTCTTTTGTTGTTTTTTTGTTTTTTTTTTTGAAGAGTAGCATGTCTCTCTCTTCCTCCCCATAAAAAGGCTTCTGTCACTGAAGGCAGCTGTAAAATAACTGGCTGTTCTTGCATCTCAAGGTTCAGGGTATCAGGCAAATCTGAGTGAGTTTTGATGGCAACCCTGGGTGTGAATCAGTGCTGTAATTTTTCAGCACTGAGGTCTTGAACATAGTTGTAATTCAAGTTCATAAAATATTAGAAGCCCTGACGGTCCTGAGGTCTGGTTTCTGGAGCTCTTCCCCGTGGGTCTGCAGCCAAGGATGGCTGAGAGCGAGAACAGTTATCTGTGCTGCAGCAGTGATGGTTTATGGCTGGGTGCCCAGATTGTCTGGCTTTGCACACAGCTTTATAGTTTGCCTTTGAGGGCTGTGGAGGAGGTGGAAGTCATTTGTAATAAACAGCTATCTGCAGCCTGCTTTTTCTGGGGTTTGAAATGTACAGCCATTTAAAAAATTGCAGACTAGATGTACATTTACTTAGGTTTCAGTCCGGAACTTCTATGTTTTAGGAGCTTGGTTATGAGAAATGGTAACAATTGCTTCTTGCTTTGTATTGAAAATACCTAATATTTATGCCTTGGATGTTTGGGCTGCTTTTTAAGCTCTGCAATGCTAGGCAATGAGTTTTTTCAGGTGGGTTTGTTTGTTTGTTTTTTTTTTTTTTATTTGAGAGAAAAATTGACTTGTCAAATCGGTTGGCATCCTTTGTGGTAATTAAGCCCCAGAGAAAAATATGTTTATATATCTCAAAATAGTTATCATGCAGCTACCAGCTATAGGCTCATTTAGGAAAAGATAACACCCACCCCCCTTCCACCGAGAGGAAAACAACCACCCTGGGCTATGTTTAGTGATTGCCCATGGGTGTTTTCCTGAGGCAGATTCATTCTTCCCTCCAATTCTCTTCTCCCAGCCTCTTGTTCTTGTGTCTGTGCTTTTTTTCCCATGCTGATTTTCTAAAGGGATGGTGGTGCTGCCTTTGTTAGAGTCTTGGCCAAGAGGAGTCTCTTAGGATGGCATTACCTGATTTTTCGTAGAGGTGCTGTTTTCCTTCCTGTTCCTTTCTTCCCTTCCTGTGTTCTGTATGCTCAAATTTTAGAGTTTTCTCTCGCATCCTGATGGGAAGTGGGAGAGCTTTTTGTGTTGGTGGAGGGATAGGGAGTGCTTGCTTGACTGTGTTCTGGGTGGTCAGTACATCCAGAGATCGATTGTTAGTCCAGGCTGACTTCTGCCAGGTCTATTTTAAGCTCAGCCAGATATCTGTGTTGTGTCAGTCTGATTTCAGTCCTGCTCAAGCCTCCGACTCTCAGGTCTTTTAGTTCTTCAGAATTCCAAAGTGTTTTCATGGCTGATGCTCACGGCATTCATTGGTGCTGACAATGGAGATCCTTGTTTTTAAACAGGAGCTGGTTACTGATAAACAAAAGAGCATCAGCCCAGTGTTTTAACACAAGCCATTCTAGAAAAAAGGAGCAGTTCAGGGAGAATGCCAAGGAAAAAGAAAATCAGCTGTACAGATGTGTAATGTGCCATTTTCCTGTGTTCCTACAAGGTCATTAATAGACCAAAGAAGGTGATCTTGGTGGTTTTTGTAATGGTTTTGCTTGAGCTCAGTTTATGTTCACAGTAGCCTTGAGGATGATACTGCACATGAAATATGAAGTTAAAAACTTTAGTAGCACTGCAGGCATAACCTAATGGGGTGTATGTGTAAATCAAGTCTCTTTACACAAGTGTATTTCCAAAGGCAGAGTGGAGCAGGATTCCTCATTATCGCTCTGTTCGCATCGTTCTGTCAATCTGCAGGTTCAACTTTCCTCTTCCCTCAATGTTTTTAATTGCATTTACTAAGTGCACAAACTTACTTAACAGAGAGCTGCTCCCAGTGTTTGTTTTGTTTGGATTTTTACCACATCATCAGCTTTGAAATGGGTGCTTCGATTGAAATTCTTTCTCTTACAAAAGATGCTCCATTTCTGCAAATCTAATCATCCTTATCTCCTTATGTTGTCATGACTGGAATGCTGTAAGTGCCCAGTACTGTGCCTCATTCCTGTCTCCTGATGCAGAAAAAATTGCTTTTAGTTAAAAATAACCTGTTGGCATAAGTGTGCTGTTCACATCTACCTGCCTGTGAAAATATTTGGTTTCTCTTTGCTAATGTAAACTATAATGAAGTCTATGTTTATCCTAAGTCTTTCAGAAATGAATTAATATGGAAGATGCAGCATCCTCTGATAAGGAAGGAGGAGAGCCCAGTGCTAGCAAACGAAATGCTATTTAATGTTTTCTAGTATGATCATAATATATCTGCCTGATCCAGGTGTGGAGCTAAATCTGGTCTCTCACAGTAATAGAACTGCTGCTGTTAAGGAGCAGAGTCTCTGTATAAATAGCACTGTTTCGGGTAAAAGATTTATTATCTTGGGGGGGGACTTAGTGGAGCTTGGTGAATGTGTAATTTTTGCTATTTCTATTCTTCTAATCCATCTCATAGAACTCGACTCTTTCACTTTAGAAAAGAGTGGTCCGAGTAAGTCTCCTTACGCCAGCACTACATTAGCAATGCCATATTTATACTTTGCTGCCACATTTACATGTAATAATTGAGTAAAGCAATGGTTGCCTTAGTGGATGGATGTTTACATAATGATTTGCTTAAAAAAAGGCCCTCAACTTTAATATTTTCTTATCATTGTGACAATGAAATGTGCTTCACAAATTTCTTGGTGAAATACTGCAGTGATGACAAAACTCATTGCTTTTGAAGCCAACAACCCAGACTGATAGATATAATCTATTTTATCTGGGTGATACTGCAACGCTGATAGTCCAACTGCACTGAAATTGTGCTTCCATCCTCCCCCATCCCCAATTCCTCAGTCAGCATTCAGACAAGCAAGATCTACTCTTTCTGGAATTCTGTCTGCATCTACTGATCAGATAACAAACTTAGAGACATATTGGATATATTTCTGAGAATATTTGCTCCCCTGGGCGTTTCATGCACTAAATGAATGCATAAAATAGTTATTACTAAGATCGTAATTGACCATAAATTGATTTCCAAAGTGGTATTTACTGCAACTAGTTTTCCTGTCTTGGAAGATCATTTATGGCTATTTCCTTTCCCCATCTCTCAGCCACCCTGTTTCTCCTCCCCCATGGAGCTGCTATTCATTTGCTAAGTTGAAAAATGGGTGATGGCCCATTCTGATGCTGGTCTGATATTCTAATTTATGCTTTTACTATAGAAAGTGAAGTAGAGGAACAGAGAAGTTTTTTTTCCATTAAGTTCATCAAGTTTTAAGGATTACCCTTTCAGCACTGCAGGGCTAATCTTTTAAACTCTGGTAGGTTTGTGGAAGGAAAGGTTCTAACTTGGATTATGCTGTTTCCTTAATTTTGGATGATAGGATAAATCTTTTACTGAATCCAGTTTCCAGCCCAAAGATAGGTACAAAGTAGTTGTTTCTCATTTTACTCAAATTACATTACTATCTTAATTTTCAAAATAGCATTGCAGCTGACAGTGCAGTGAAACAAAAACTTAATAGCTTAAAAATATATTAAAATTTTCAAAAAGTGTCGTCTTTAAATGACTTGATCATAGTGAACAGCATATTTTGATTTTTGTAGTTACATACTAGAAGTGTGTAAAGTGCACAGACCAAGCAGATTTTCTTCATTTGTGTTTAAACTTCCACAAATTTGCAGTGCACAACTTTTAGTACAGTTTATTAGTCTATAGTGTGTTTTGTCTTCCTTGACTCGGATCAAATTTGGTGTTAACCTCCTGCCGAGAATTCCAGGACCCCTGACATTTTATTGTGACTCTTGATTAGCTCACCAGGGTTCCTGCTAAGAATTCTTCTTTCATTCATTTGATAAATTGAATTCCCTATTCACAGTGCCTTTAAATAGAATGGTATTTGGAAAACTTGAAGACAACAGCTTGAATGTTCAATGAGCTCACTCAGCAAATTTAAAAATGCAGAAGAAGGAAATTAGAGGCTTGTGTATTCTAAAATCTTCTAAAAGAATAAACATTTTACAAAAACTTAGATCTCCATCATCATATTTGCTTTAAGTGCATTTCCCTTTTGGTTTCTAAGACAGGGAGTTCTTTTGACATCTCTTTTCCCTTTTTCATCTGTTTTGCCTTGTTGTGTCAGGGGCTGTGCATTCACTTTCCATGTGCATGTGGCAGCAGGAGTGATGAGGTGACACAGCACAGAGGGACTTCAGCTGCCCAAGGCAGTGTGTGTCGTGTTGTAGAGAAGAGAGCACCTCATCTTTCTCACCTCGGGCTCTACAGCCTGAGGAGCAGTGTCCTTATTTCTTTCTCATTATAGATCTTGAAACACCCCTTCCCTGTGAGGCTGCTGGACTTTGACTCTCCCATCCAGGTCTCTGTGAGCTTCCTGGAGTTGGGCTGCAGCAGTGTCCTGCATCTCCCACCACTTGTGCCTCCTGGGGTGGCACCTGGAGATCTCAGTGCTGTTGTAACTGAGGCCCATCCCCTGTTTTCCTAGAGATTGGCATCTACAGCTTCTGCCACACGTCTGGGAAATGATTTTAATATCGCATGGAAACCCAGGCTGGAGGGGACCTTAAGTGATCTGAAATGGGCAGGTGAGTGTTCAGGTCGAGTGGCGGGTGTGTGTCTGGGCACTGCTGCTCCTCGTTGTCCTGCTGTGTGTGTTGGTGTTATTTCAGATGTGCCTGGTACAGTTTTCCTGCCTGTGGGTAGGAATGAGGGCAAGTGTGAGTGCATTTTTCCACTGTGGCAGGAAGTCTGTCTGAGGAGAGGTGTTGCTCACCTTCCTGGGCCTGTTTAATCACACTGGAACCACTCATGAACACAGACGCCCAATGGACCTGTGTGCCTGTGGCTGCTGTGAGCTGGGCATCTTTTGCTGAAGATATCAGCACCACTTTATTCCCATAATAAGCACCAGAGCAGGGTCATAAACATATCTGTCTTCAGGGTAAATTATATTTCCTACATTTTGATGCTGTAGGTTGTGTTCAGCCCCAACTGTGTGAAAGCACCAACCTGATCTTCAGCTCTGGCAGTAAATAAGTTCACTGTGCTTTCACCTGCTGCTAACAAAGTGATTTGGCTCAGAAATAATTGAATACTGCCACCTGACTGAGGTGGAAGGGGGAAAGGAGGATTAGGAATTCTGGAAATCTCTACAGGCAAAACGGTGCACCATTTTCATTATACAAACTTTATTTTCAGTTTATTTCAACAGAAGAGCGTAAAGGCTTAGCTGTGCTTGTTGGAGGGCTCTGGAGGTTTGCTGCACAGTGCTCCCAGCTGTGTCTGTCCCTCCTGACCCCATTGTCCCTCCTGACCCCAGAACTGCCAGAGAGGGGACTGACCGGCTCCACCAGCCTCCGTCCCTGGGAGTGGTCAGCTCTGAGCCTGCGTGGCAAAACTTCCTGTGGAGCTGCTGCTCCTGTTCCCATTTCCTGGCCTCCTACATTGCAGTGTATTAATTCCCAGGAAGCAGTGCTCCTCCAAAGTGTTCTTGGAGTTCAGCTAAATAGAGCCAGCAGCTTGTTCCATGCTTCTGCTCCTGGGTCTGCTAAAGGGTGACACTTGGTCAGTGAGGGGGACTGGCACAGGGCTCTGATCTTCTGAAGTATTTACAGGAACCAAAATAGCCAACAGTATCTGGAGAGACAAACATGCAGTGCTCTTGCTGAGCTGCTGGATTCCAAAGCTGTTTTCCTTTGTGCATTATGTCCCAGGAAGATTGGGGATGAGCTGTGGAGCAGATGCCAGATCAACTGCTGGTAGCTATCATCAGGCCTGGGAGAGAGGCAATGCTAGCAAAGTAAATCTTGTTATCTGCACTCTTCACAGTGTGTAGCTTCATTTTTCCATCAGTCTGTGTTTGCTGGGGCAGGAGAGTTGTTTCTCATAGCTCTTGCTGTTTGTAGCCTGCTTTGAGTGATGAATTTAATGCAAGCTTTTATTTTGGGTGCGGGGCTTTTTTTTCTCTTGGTCCTTGCGTAGCCTGAGTGGTGCCTGGGGTGGGGTACTCAAAGTCTGCTGGGGTGTTGTGAGCAGATTGAGGGAGCAAATTCTGGTGTGGTTTATGCCTGAAATGCATAAATGGCTGAGGATTGGTATGCAGTGTTCTAGCCCAACCCCAGATTCACCTACTAACTCCTTAAGCTGCCCCATGTTGGAGCTTGTATGTGCAGTAGTAGGGCTGCACTGGGGAGAGCAGCACCTCCTCAGGAGAGGGGATGTACCTGTGTGCTGGCATCTCTGTGGGATTCTCTGCATCAATCTCTTCATTTGGACTGGAAATTCATGATTGATCAGGTGATTGTCCTTGCTTGCTGTGCTTTGATTGGCGTCATGTGTCTTGGAGTGCAGCGATCAGATTCCTTTTAAATAAAACGTCACTGGATGATGAGTTCCAAGGGTGCAGTTAATGCTTTCCTGCTGCATGGGAGCAGGCTGGAGCCAGGCTCCACCTGAAGCACGGATGGTGTCAATAGGAAATGCTCTGCAGTGCCAGTTTTGCTCTGCAGATCAACTCTGGTGGGCACTATTTAGTAATGAAGGGGTAACACACATCTGAAACATTCCAAGTTGTATTCCAGTGCCCATCCCTCTCAGCTAACACACCAGGAGATACTGGAGTGTTAAACAAAACCAAAAGGAAGTCTCTAGATTAAAAACTCCAAGCCCTGCAAACATTTACTGGAACTTGGCAGTGCTCAAATATGGGTTCTTCAAACTTCTGGCTTACTAGGCATAGTTCATCTGCATCCTTAGTTTATAAAACTTTTTCCACTCTGGAATTTCCCCCTTCTTCTAGTCATTGGTAATAACCAGTAGAAGCTAAAACAAGGCCAGGTTGGTGTGCGTTTGAAAAATATCTTGAATTGAATGATAGTAACTGCCTATTCTGCTTTATTTTTGTCCTAATCTAATCTGCTTGAGTGGTTATTTTACATGTACATAAAGGAGGGTCACAATAAGTTAACACTGGGTGAACTGGAAACTCCAGTGGGAGCCCAGGTCCTGCAGCACACACCAGCTGGAATTCTCCTTTTCTCTCCTTGGGGTCCTGCCAGGATTTTATTGCTCTTCAACCAATATTCCAAAGTGGCATGTTAGAAACACCATGTGCTGGTTCTGGAAACACAGCCTTGAGACGGAGTATGGAACAAAGAGCTCTTTCTGATTCTGGAATTTCTATTTTACAGGTTTTAAGAGCGGGATTATTAATTTAGTCTTTTGGACAACCTAAAACCTGCCTCTAATTTCACCAATTTTAATTGAATGTGTTGCTTTTCACACCATGTTCTCAACTGATGCTGTGACGTTCTTGGGTGGTTTTGAGTGGCAGCTACACTCTGCTCCTGCAGAGACTCCAAATTTGGTGGAATTTCTAAGTGACTGCAGGAATCAGACTGCTGTCCCTGTTCAGGAGATCAGTTTTGTGTTACACATGTCAAGATAAGTTCACAAGAAACTGGAGGTATCAAAGTCCCAGCCCACATCTGTTAACAATGGATGATATCTTGATGTTTCATAGGAAGGAATCCCCTGTCAAGACAAATAATCTATTAAGGAGGGTTAATTACAGGACAGGGATATAACTGAACAGTGAGAAACCCCAAAACATGGTATCAAGAAACCATAAATTGAGGTAAAATAAAAACTCTCATGGAACTTCATTTATGACTCCTCACAGGAACAAATTTTGCACCCGAACTTTCAAATTACAGGGAGTAGTTTCAAGCTGTGTGCTCGCATCTGGGCATGTAACTCCTCTGTAGACTTACCTTGTCCACAGTGGTGTGACTGAGGGCTTTTCCCCCACTAATTCCCTGGGAAGGAGATTGTAGGATTTCACTTTGTGAATGGGTAGAGGCCTCCAGTTCCTTGTCTAATTGTTTTTGTGCATAGGAGTCAGTGTGGCTTTGTATCAGTGTTGCTTCATAAAAAATAAATCCTTCTTTTCTTTTTGTGTTTTCTTCTTTTCTTCTCCAAGTTTATATTTATAAAGACTCAGTATACATTTTAATACTGAGGTTTCTAAAATGCTTCAGTGTGGAGGATTTTTCTTTATGCCTAATCCAAATCTTCTTTGTTGCAATTTAAATTCAGTGCTACTTCCCACAGCTAAAGGAGAATGATTTTACTCCATCTCTATCTCTGTCTTTACACCTTTTTGAGTAACAGGGTTGCAATCTCTTTAGATAAAGTGAATCCAAGTCTGAAGTTTTTTCCAGGGGCCTGTTCTTTTTTGATTTCCATGATGCTGTGTTCTGGGCTCTGTCCAGCTGACCTGTGTCTCTCTTGCTGTAGACAGTCCCAAACTGGACACACAGTGCAGCAGCTGATGGATTTCTGACCATCTGTGACATTGTTGCTTTGCCTTTAGAGTGAAATCCGCTATAGCACCTGCTTTTTTTCCTCCCCAAAACTGGTGTTCAGCCACTTGTTCCTATGCTGTATTAAATGGGACTTTTCCTGCCAAACGTGGTACCCTGCACTTTTTCTCACTGAATTACTCTCTGCATTTTGAGTTCATCAGGGTGTTCTGAGTATCGTCCCTCCTTAATCGTTTTGCAGCCGCATTATGTGACATATTCTGGAAACTAATTAAGTGTATGCATTTTTCCAGCAGTGAAGTGGTTAATAAAAATTTTGCTGCTGGACATGTGGCATACTGCAACAAAAATCCATCAGGCCTCTGCCTTGTGGGAGGGGTTTTGTGGGGTTTTATTGTAATTTTGTTATGTACCTTAAAACTATAAAATAATAGCTCTTAAAACTATGAAATAATAAAGCAGTCATTTCCTTACGAACAGAAATCTCCATGTGGATTGAAAAGTCAATTTTCTAGTTTGGTTGCCTTTCTTCCATCCTTTTCAGAGAAACCTGGGATTATGCTGTAGGAAAAACATCAGTCTTTTTTTCTCCACACAATTCTTGTTAAGTCTTGCTGGTTTTTTTCTCTCTTCCCTTTTAAGTTATATGCAGAGTCTTAGCCATCTGCTGCTCTTGCAGAGTGCCATCCATCCACCTGCTCGTGCTTTGAGGTAACCTCAAACCGTGCTTCTGAGCAGTGGTTAAACACGATTGTTCCTGTAAATGACAGGAGGCCCAGCCAGTGGAGAAACATCCCGTTTCTCTTGGGAATTTTTAAGCTCTTTTTGCCTTTGCTGGCCTGATTTCCTCTTTGGCGTGGTAGCAAAACGTTTATCTCCATATCCTTTTCTTCCCCGCCAGTTCATGTGAGTTTTTCTGAGAATTTTGGGAAAAGGGACTTTTAAACCCATCTTGAACATCGTGCTTGGAGCTGTACGCAGCAGCCCTTTGGGAAGGAAGCCAGAATGGACCATTGCAGGGGTGAAGATGGAGATGCTGGGGCAGCAGCAGCCTGGCTGTCAGTGCTTTGCTGCCCCTGGCACCAGCTTGGCCAGAGCTCCATGAAATCCCTGGGAGAAATCCCTGGGAGAAATCCCTGGGAGAAGTGTCGTCATCTGCGGGCTCCGCACCAGTGCCGGCGGTTGTTGGCCATCTGTTCCCTGCTGACCTCTTTAGGGAGGGCTGAAGCAGAAAGAAAAGTACTGTCACTTTAGCCCTTACAGGGTCATCTGTCACTGCTCCCCCTTTCCCACCGAGAATCAAAACTAATATTTCCTCTTGCATATTAATGAAGCACTTAAAGGTTGATTTGTTGTTGCTTTTTGCACGCACAGAGCTCATATTTTTCTGGCCTTTCTCAATTTGTCCCCGTGTGTTTGTGCTGGTTTTTTTCATATTTCCTTCTTATTTATTTGACCTAGTTTTGCATGCTGCTTTCTTTTTTGAGGTGATTGGAGAGCTTGTAATTAGGGACCAGCTTGACTCTTCTTGATTAATGACTGAGCCTGGATATCAAGGGAACAAAGCTGGCACTTTAACAGTCACACCAGCTCCTTCCCTTCACCCATATTTACTCCGGAAAGGTCACAGAGCTGGGCCATGTAAAGATAAAGGAACAAAATTAGCAATAGGCAAGTACAGAATTTTAGTTTATCTCTTCCAACACTTGTGAAAACAAGGATTTGCTGATGCTCTGGTGACTTTTTGTTTTGTGTAGGATTCCTCCAATACACACGAGTATCTGCATTGTTGTTTAGAATCCTGGTGTTTTCCAAGAAACAACACCTGGCTCTTCCTGTGGGACAATACTTCAGGTGTCCTGAAGGAATCAAAGCCTGCCTTTCCAGAGTTTGATGCTCTTTTTGGTGTTAATTTTTGATCCCATTTACGTCACCACCCTTCAAGCTGTTTTCTGCCTTCATGGTTTCAGCTACTTCTTTCTTACAACCAGATCTTGAAGAACATCCTAAGTAGGCATTTTCTTCACTTCTGTTTTAAACTGAATGATCCCAGATTTGGAGAGCTTGTCTTTGAGAGCTCCTGTCTGGGCTGTCCAAACCCTCTGTTTTCTGTTATCACCTGTAAGAATGCATAGATCTATTAATTCCTTCCAAAAAGCCTCCATATCTTGCATTTGGATGATTATTTGCCAGTTCCTTACAATTCTAGTTTAAAGATTTACTTTTTTTCCCCTCCCATCACTGTTAGGAAAATGTGCTGGATTGCACGATGGCCTCTTGTATGGTGAAGGAAGTCAAAACCAGAGCAATGCTTGAGCAGTTGTGTTTAACTTGTAGGATGTCTGACAGTAAAACCAACTTCCAAAACTGTCACGGGGGCTTTTCCATCTTAAAGTAGGATTTAAGGTACAAGAGGTATCCTGAAATTAAAGTATAGTGGCTAAACCAGACAAAGGCATCCGAAGAAAAAGGTTGTGAGTGCTGTGCTGAAAAGGCAGCTTCCCTGTGTTATTAAATAAACCTTCAGCATCCTGCATATGCAACAAAATTAATGAGGTTGTTGAGGTTTGGAGCAGTGTGACATAGAATGACAAGAAACAGGTCTCCGTTTCGCCCTCAATACTGCAGGAACTTCTGAACTCTAAAACACTGTAAGGCAGTAGTACAAATAGACTCTGCCTGGAGGTTGTTGAAGAGCACTATTTCCAAAAGGAATATTGCAAAATGCTGTCAGAATGTCCCCTCAGTGCTGATCCACAATACCAGCTGGGCCTTCAGCTATGGAATAAACCCAATGCCTGATACCAACTAGAAAACTCAAGTTCTTACTTAGCTTAAAAAATTAATCAGCGTAGATTTGTTAATTTTTTTAAAAATTCTGCAACAGTCACTGACAGGCCAGAGCCACAGTGCTGGAGTTGCTGTGGCCATGACCTGCAGCTCCTCCTGCTTTCCTGTTCTGAGAGAGCTCTCAAGCACTTGCACTTTAAAGATAACCTTGGCTTTGGCTTGGGTTTCATAAGCGATTTGCAATCTGTAAAAACACCACTTCATTCTGTAGTAAAACTCCTTGCTCATAAAAATCCCTCCTGCTTTAGATCCATATGTAAGAACAAGGCAAACTCCTCCAGGGATATTCTGAGACACTCCTGCTTTAGAACATGAGCTTTGTATTCATAAATGTTTTAGCGTATTTCCTGCAATAAAGATTAAATTGTTGCTCAGGAAGTAAAGCTGCAACATGTGCCTTTGACAACGTAATCAAACTTTATATAGCCATGTTTTTATTGTTTTCCTTTTGTTTTGCTCTTAGATGACTAATTTCTGCCTAAAAGTGACAGCAGGAGTTGCTATCTGAGAGGCCGCTTGGAGCTTTATTTCTATTTTAAGCATATTTAAAGCACATGTATTCAGAAGTGTCATTATGTAAATCAGTTTTGAAAGTTGAGCTCCATTAAAAATTACAGTATCATTTTCCGAGCTAATCTGAGGCTATTTTAATTTCAGAAATGAAAAAATAACCCCACAACCAAACCCCAGGTTTTTGTGAGGAGTGGCACTTACACGTCTAATGTTGTAATTGCTGTGCTAATATGGTAATAAAATACGTTGTATTCTTAGTGGAGCAAAATGTTTGCTCTTCTTTGATTTGGAAAATCCACTGACATGATTCATTGCCTGGAAACAAAAGTTGATGGTGGAGTCCAGTGTTAGGAAAGATTTAGGCAGTGGTGAAAGTTGATCCTCAGGGTTGAACACTTAGAGGGCTTGGCTGGACAAAGAAAGGTTGGATGAGATGATCCTTAAGAACTCTTTCAACCTGGTATTTTAGGAAAAGAACTTGATATTAAATAAAGAGAGGCCTAACAAGGGAGTTGAGTAAGAAGTACTTTCATAGCTTAAGGATAACTCTGCATGTTAAGCAAAGTGGTGGTGGTGGTTTGTTTTTGTGTGTGGGTTTTTGTTTTTGTTTTTAAATACTGCCCTGAGTATTGAAGGGGATTTAAATGTAACTGTGGTGTTCTGGAATTGCTGTAATGGCGTGGGGTTTCTTAAGTACTAGCAAGAGGAAACCAAAAAGTTTCTCATTTTACATGGACTTGTTTCATTCACCTGCTTTCAAAAACCAGAAAAGGCTGAACTTCCTCTGGCAATAGTCTGACAGCTTGGGAGAGTTCACTAGAACAGGGCCTTTGTAGAGTCTGCTGTGACTTGGGTAGGGAGTGCTGCAAATGAAGGGACTGGATGTTGTTTCTTTGTAGTTACTGAGATCCTGGGGACTTCTGTTCTCCTCCGAGCTTACAGGAATAAAGGCAAATCCATTACAGTTTCAACTCAGTTTCTTTTGGCAACCTCAGTCATCACTTTTTGCAAAGTCCTAGAAGAAGCCATTTAAAAGTGCAGTTTCAAGCACTTTGTCTTAAGTGCAATTTAACACTAACGTGGATCCCACCTGCAGTTCCTAAGGGCAGATGTTTCCCAAACCTCAATTTACACTGCAGGGTTTAAAAGGTGGCCCTTTGGAACTGCCATAAGCTGAGCAGTCTGGCAGGTGGTGAATTTTTGGTCATGATAGGAGGTGGATCAGTATTTAAAATACAGATACCTAATGCCATTTCAGCTGTCTGGTCCTCCCATGGTGCACAAAGAGCTCCCAGATGTGCCCAGCCTCTGGCTGCTCTTCCAGACCCTGGCTCTTGCCATATCTCTCACTTCTGTAAATAGTCTGAGTGCTGTAAAGTGTCTTAAACAGACACCAAAGCCTAAGTTTAGAGCTGTGAATTGCTTGCTGTAGTGTTTATAGTTTGGGGTGACACAAGGAAAGGGAATCTGCTTTTAATTTAGCCTGGAGCTCCACACAGGATCTGTGTAAGCATTAAAGCATCTGCAGTGGCCAGGGTCAGTATTTTCAGGCAGGAGGAAAAGCCAAGTCCCAGAACACTCTTCAGCAACCAAAATATCAAAAGCTACAACGTTCCCTTTTTTGTAACAAAGGGAAACTATGTAGAAAAACGCAAACTTGTTAAGGGGCAAAATGTTTCACAGGGAATGTTTGAAGACACAATGTGCAAAATCTGAAGAGTGGTTGTTTTCTCCTCTGGGTGAGGAGCAGTCTCACACATTGTGACAAAAAAAAAAGTTTTGTAACGAAAAAACTCTTTTTTACTCAACAACAAAAATCCAAACAATGAAAAGGGAGGGGGGGCCTGCAGGCTTTGGCAAGTTAAATATAGAGCAATAGTAAATTAGGCTAAAAGTGGTCTTGAGGAGCAATTGGAAGACATTGAATCTAATAATAATAATGATAGTAATGGCTTCAGCCCATCAGAAACAGCCTCAGAAGATCTGTAAGGCTGATAAATGATCAGGACCTGAAGAGCTGTCAAGGAAGATAAAGTAGTTCTAGAGAAGTAAATGAATTATTTGCATTGGTATTTATTGAAAAGGATGTTGGGGCGGGTCATTGCTATAACCATTTATTACAGTGATGGACATAGAAAGCAGAGATAGGAAGGTTTCAAATAGATGCTCTTCTTGATTTGCAATGATTCAGGTTAATTTTTAATCAAGATAATGCTGAAACAGTCTTGTTTTGCATTAATGCAAATTCTTCAGCTAGAATTTATAGTATGAACACAAAAATATGATTATTTGAATTCATCTGGGCCTTAGTTTACAACTCTTGAGAACAAAACTGATGTGTATGGAAAATTAATGCAGCATGTGTTTGATCAAAAAGAGAAAAATAGTTGCAAAGTAATGTACTTGCTCATGATCTTCAAGGTGTATTGTGAATCACAGCTGCTGAAAGCCAGCAGAACTTGCATTAATTACTTGGGTTTGTTACTTTTTTTTCCAGTTTTAAACTGTCTTTCCCTAGAATATGCTAATATTAAGTAGTACTTATGAGTGATTGTGGAAAGAGGTTCCAAATAAAATTTATCCTTTCTGAATTCTCACTGCTTGCTATTTTCTTTGTTGTTTCAATTTTGGAACAGCTCTTTTTTAGTGCTTTTATTGCAGCGTTAGAAGCAGCCTCTTTTAGACATGAGATGTGGAAAGTTAGCAATGCAAATGTGGATTATTCACCTTCCTGGAGAAACTTCATCTTACTGAAAAGCTCTTCCCAACCTTTGTTTTTATCAGGGAGAAAGAACAAGAAACACAAGAAGAGGAACATTTGATGGAAGAAAAGAAAAAGAAAAAGCAGGAAGAAAAGAAAAAGAAGGAAGGTGCTCAGAAAAAGGTTTGTTCACATTCATGTTGTAAATGATCACTTTTAAGTGTGAGTGTGGGTACTGATGCTGCAGCTTCACTTTGGTAGTGAGCCTGGCACAATGATCATTGGCACTGCCTTGGGAGCTGTGGTCACAGAATCCCTTCCAGAGCAGCAGTGCCAGGGCTTTGGCACTGCCTGTGCTCACCATGCCCTGCTGGGAAGGGGCTGCTCCCACTCCTGGCTCCGGGGCCATTCCTCAGCCAGAGCTTCCTGGATAAGTCCCAGGGGTGCTGAAGGCACTCTGGGATCCCAGGCTCATTTTCACTGCTGTGAATTCTCCCTAATTTTCTGGACTGCAGAGTTAGTTTTAGTTTTAAGTTTAGTTTTAATTTTAAATAAGAATTGATCGCTGTCTTTTCTGGTGTAAAGATCAGGCATCGTAACAAATATGGGTAGATTCCAAACAGATTCAAAAATAAACAGGTTTTCTGTGGGGGCTGGTAGTGTGGGTGGATACAAAGGGATGCTGGACAGAGTCACAGATGTTAATTCTGCTGAGTGCTAAAGGTTCACAGGCATGGTGTGGGTCCAGAAAGCCTCTGACCCTCAGGAGAGGGAGGGCTGGGGGGTGGATGGGGCTGCTGCCACCTCTTGCCATGCTTTACTCTGCATCTGCTTCTGGCTTTAGTCAGACAGAGGTTGGTATTCCCACATTCCTGTCACATGGATTTAAACTAACATTCTCTAGTCCTTAAATGAAATGAATGCCTGATTTATGTAAGCAGTTTCTGCAAAAAGTTAGCCCTGCAGACCTATAATTATTAGGTATAATTTGCAGTATTGACAAGTAGTTGATTTGTTTGTTCTTCTCTTCTTTCAGGCTGCTGAACAAAAAACCAAAGGTAAATTCATGTTTATTCTTTGTGAAATGTTTGATATTTTTATAAGCTTGTTTAAAAAATGTGCTTGTACTTTTCATTCTTCATGTCTGTTTAATTAGGGGAGTATCATACTAGGATAGTTACATTCCCAAAATTTTGTTGGGAACCTCAGCACCAGCTTTGGCTTAACTTGCTGGGTATTCTACAGCAACCTTCTGGCAAGAATATATGGATTAATTTTCTGTGAACCATAACACAGCATATGTCACCTTTTTTGTCAAGACAGATGCACTTTTCTGTTTAGTTGTTAGTAGTTATTTGTCTGTTTCAAAGACAAGTAATTGCCACTCTCTCCTTGCACAATTCAACTCAATTTAATGTGTAAACTCAGCTCATGGAGCTTAGGAGAAACTATTTCCCACTGCCACCACTGCCTGTTTTTCTTTCTGTGTGGGTTTTGTGCCTGGGAAGTGAGTGGGGCTGGTTTGCAGCAGGGTCAGGAAGCAGCAGCAGAGGTAAGGAATGCCTTCCCTTGGGGGGCAGGGGCTGCCAGGATCCCTGGGAGAAAAGTTAATGAAGCTGTGGCTTTCAGAAAGGTGAGAAAGAGAGGCAGGGTAGTGTGTCTCTGGTGCAGCTGATGGATTACAGCTCTTTTTGTGTCATCTGTTCTTTGATTTGAACAGTTCTGAACCATCTCAAATCCATTGTCATTTATTGGTGGGTAATTAGGTGACAGACAGGCAAGTGGAGCTTCCCAGAGTCCCAAAGACTCAGAATTAAAGAGCCAAGCCTAACATAAGGCTTGAACACAAAACAATTTATGTTTCAAGCACTTCCTATGATTTAGACAGCAGAAATTAAGTATTACTTCAGTAATATGAATTCGGAAATACAGAGTAATAACTGCATGGTGAAGACACTGTAACAGTAATTTATTGAAACTCCGTCCTTTTCTTTCCAAGTTTTTCCTGTGTAGAAAACGAGAGGTCAGAAAGCTTTAGTTTGAATTCTGTAGCATCTGCCTGGGGGATCTCATGTAGTTTATAACACTGGATTTTGCTTTCAGAAGAAAGGAGCAGGATTATATCAGTCCCATCAAATCTTAGTTATATAAAAAAACTTTGGAATTAAGATACATGAGAGCAATTTCTATCTAAGTGCAATATTTCGGTTTTCACAGTATTGCTTGTTTTGTTCTCTCTATCAGCTCGTTTCTGTGTGAAAAGGTTTCACTGTTCTGTAATGGATTATAATGACTTTTTAATATCACAATTCAGCAGCAGATGTTTTTGCTGTCAGAGTAACTAAATTCATTTTCACGTGTTAATGCAGTGGCTCTTCATTTCTGTTACTAGTGAGACACAGAGCCTTCTGCTTTCCCTCTGTGGGATGTTACTATTTCTGTCTGTGTTGTGACAGCTTTGCTTTTAATTGCTTGAAACTGCCACATTTAAGTTTCTAGTTAATAACTTCAATTTTTCAGGTGTGCTTGTGAGTTTGTTTCTTTCAGAGTAAGGGACTGCATTTCTCCATCTGTTGGATTTTTTTGTTTCACTGTCCATGTATTTAGGCAACTTCTATGCTATAAAATAGGAATCAGGAAGAAGATAGCAGTGAATAAGGATGATTTTGTTAGAGTTAAAGCAGCTTTAGCATTTATTGTTTCATCTGTCAGAAGCAGTGATGCACCTTTTTGTGGTTCAGCATCATTGGAAGGGGGGACCTGCCCTACAGAGAGCCCAAACTTCCTGTTCATGCTCAGGGCAAGGGCCAGGGGTTATTTACAGTCCTGTAAGTGACCATTCTTGGAATTTCCTTTGTCTGGCAACTCCTCCTTGCTTTTCATATTGCTCTGTGGAAATATTTAATTTCTACTTTATAGTTCTTTACATTTATCTTTAGTAGGGATGTGCATGACCTTGTGAGAGGTAGCAGGAATTTCTTGAAATACAGAAAATATTAATACAAAATTAATGCGAGGAAAAATCTGACTGAACTTTTTTCCTAGAATATTCAGAGTTGAGTGTAAACTTTACTACAGTGCTGCACCAAGTGCTTTATTTGGATGCATTTTCGAGGCTGAGTGACAAATGCTACTGGAACTAAAAGGCAATGCAAGGATTATCATAGTATTTAGTTAATTTATTTCCTATCTGGGACACAGCAATTAAATTAGTTGTGAAGACAGGATGGCACAGTAAAACAGAATGAATGGACTGCAGCAGGTAATGCATGCCAGTGGGCAGGATGTATTAAATCAGAGATTAAAGCTGGACTGAAACTGGGCATTTAGCAAAATGTAGATTTTGGTAGGTGAGACCTTTATAAATATGATTTAATGGGGCTGTTTGTGGTAACTAAAAAATGTTGCTTATTTTATGTGTGTTGCTGAGTTCTGCAACTGGGTTGCCATGGCAGTGAGAGGTGCTTGCACCAGTTGGGTCTTAGTGGAGAAAAAGAAATCATACAAGTGCAGATGGGATCTGGAAGGGTTTTTCAGTTTGTTTTTCAGCTGGCTGGGGCAGGGTGTTTGTACAGTTCCTTGTTTGCTCTCAGCAGTGTTTGTGGAGGAGAAGGCACTTTGCTGAAGTGGTGGGAAGGGCCAGGCAGTGGGGCTTGCAAGGGAGGGAGGGTTTGCACTTTGAGTTGGCTTCTTCTGTGCTAGAAACCTGTGATCAAGGTCTAAATCTTTTTAATTAATAGTGAGTTTTTCACTGATTTATCTGTCAAAGAGGTGGGGAGTTGCTGTGCTGGCCAGTAATGAACTCATGTTCTGTACATGTAGCTCTGAGCTGATCTGGGCTGCTGCAGGTTCTGGTGAGGCCTCAGGAAAGAGAAACGAAGTAAGAGGAAGGAGGTTTCCTGTGGGGGTGTGTTTGTGGTGTGTTGTCAGTTCAGTCTTGCTCTGAGGCCTCAGCCCCAGCTGAATGTTTCCATTTGTGATGTGGAGCACAAACCCATTCCAAAATAAACACGCATTTCCACCCTTAGGGGAAAGGTATGTGGCTGCTGCTGGAGTCCAGGGCTAGGAGCTGCTCCCTCACACAGCTCTTGCATGCACTGAAACAAATTATTTTCTGTTTAAACAACCATCCGACCCTTGAAGTCTTCTCTACATAACAGCTCCTTCAGTGTCTAATTTTTTTTCCTGCAACATTGTTTGCCTGAGTATTTTTGTGAGGCTGGATCTTTTATAAATGCCCTGTTGGCAACAATTCTAGGGAATGTGTGAAAGGAAGAAAGATTGGGGAGCTGATAAAATGAAATGTTTCTCTATTACTTGAAAACAAATGCAAGTAGTCTTCCTGTTCAGCTAGAGAGAAGCGCTGCAGATTAGATGAGGTGGGAAATGAGCAGGTTTTTATTGCACATTCAAGTTGTTCTTCTATGGTAATTTTTTTGAGAGCAGGACTATTGAGCACAGGCTATTAGTGTTTATTTTACATGTGTAAACTCTTGCCAGTTTATGTGCACTTGATCAAGAAACTTTGTGTATAAAGGCTTTTCTAATGAAAATATTCAGCTGTAACTGTGAGTTCTCTTCTATATGGTAAAGGGCCACTAGCCTGGGAATGGCTGTTATTTAATAACTACAGGGGGTTTAAAGGAGCTGTGCTTGTCATAAATACTGTCAGGGGTGTTTGGCTGCCTGCTTCTCTTCTAGCCATCCTCCTGCAGGTTTAGGCAGCACAGGTGATCAGTTCCTTGTCTGCTTCACTCCCACCTCAGCTGAATGCATTTGTCTAAAGCTGATATAAAACAGCCTAAGTGGTTTATTACTCAACCATCCACCCTGGTAATTGAAAGGCAAAGTATCTGTCCAACCCCTCCAACATTATCTGCAATAAAGGTAAGTGCTACACCTGCAAACAGAGAAGTAAAAACAGTTAAGTCTATACCACAGTTAATCTTAACATAGAAAGTATTTTGGTAAATATTTTGATCAGAAATGTTAGCTGGAAAATGTTTTTATCCCTTTATTGTAAAGGAGATGAGATGATCAGTCTCTGCCCCTTGGGCCTCCATGATCCTTGCAGGTCTGTCTGGCACATTCCTGGTATGGGACCAGGAAGGGAGAGATGGGCTTTCCAAGGGGAAAATGGGATTGCAGCTCAGTGCTGGTGGGTGCTGAAGCAGCATTGCAGAGGCTGGAGTGGCTGCAGTGCTGCTGGGGCTCAGCAGCCTGTCCAGCACTGCCCACCCTCTGCTCCAGTGGTGCAGTGGCTCCTGAGCTGAGCCTCATTCCCTTCCATCTGTGGCTCTTGTGGAGCTGTCCCCTCCCCCCAGGCTGTCTGGGCCGTGTGCCTTGGGACTCCTCGGTGTGTGATGATTTTAATATGCAGCTCGCAGAGCCAGGGAGGCTGTCTGCAGACTGGGAGATTATTCTGCCAAGGTTTATGCTTTAATATGTTTTATTTTGGGGGACTGAACAGAAAACATCTAACAACATGTGGCTGCTGGGTAAACCATTTTGTGGCACAGTTCCTTCAGGTTATCTCTTACCCCACAAGCAGTGCTGGATATTTTACCTGGAGGAATGTGGTCAACTGTAATAGAAGGGGGAGTTAAAAGGAAAAAAAAGAATGATGAAAATACCTGAGATCCCATCCCCTGCTCTGGCTTTTCTGTTGGGATGACAGGAGTAGCAGCACACCTATTTTCAAAGCTGGGTTATTTCCATTTCCAAATCAGCCATGTAGATTACTGCATATTTTTAAATTGATTTTTTACTTACCCTGTCCAAATGGGCTGTTACAACCTTCTCTGCCTGTGCTCGTGTGTGTGTGTGAATCACCTTCCTGTAACCTCCATTCTGCTCACACAGAAATGCAGTTTGTGTATGTTGATAATGTGCTCCTTCTGGCTGTGGTAGATGTTACTGATGTTTAGTGGTAGTTCCATAGGAAATAAGGGAAAATGAAACTTTTTAAAGAATGGCATCAATATTTTAAGTAGAATTATGATAGCATGTAACAGAATCATCAGAATCATTTTTTTTTAAAAAGGAGTCTTGAGGTTTTCTGGTTCGTGTCAAATTATTGTAGGAGCCAGCAGAGCTTTTTCTGTAAGATTAGAAAATGTGTTCCAGCCTACAAATCAAGTATGATTTACAACAGATTTACAACCTCTGACTCATTTGAGTATTTATAGCTTATGCTTGAATATCTGCCTCTGTCATCTTGTTAGTTAAGTGCTGTGTTTGTACTGAACTGCTGCACATTGTAGTGACAAAATGTGCCATAAATCATCATTGTAGAAGGAGGGGGAGCACTGCAATAAGTTCTTCAATTAGATCTTAATATGCAGTCACTTGATAACTTAATGATAACCTGTGGCCATACATTAAGGCTTTGTAACACAAAAAATGTTTTCTTTTTGATAAACGTTATCATGGGGGAGTTTTGCTGTTATAAGTATCTTTAAACAAACATGAATTTGTTCATAAAAACCACTGAGATATCACTTCTCTGATAGAGGAGTAATTACCATTTTACAGCCTGCACAGAATAGAGGATGGAGGTAATTTGTGAGTCCAGTACTGGGTGAAGAGGGGTAGAAAATGCAAAAATATTGGAGCAGACAGGAAGAGCAATTTGCATAGTCAAGGAGACAAAACAAGAAGGATGAGCTGGGAGGGTTGCAGTTAAATAGTAGAGAAAAAAACCTTGGGTTTCCTACGTACTTTTCTTCCTAGTGGAATGATTGTGATAGGCAGTAGTTCAGTGGTATTTAATAGGCTTTTTGCTCTAAAAACTGCAAGAAATATAATATGAGTAACTTCAACATTGCCATTATGCCATGTGGAGAGAAAAAGAAAAATTTAAGGTAAACAGTAAATGTATGAATAATCTTTGGTAAACTTTATTTGAGTTTATAGCCTTTTCTGTTGCTTGTTTGCAAGGCAAAGGTGCCCAAGGAGAAATTTGCATTGGGAATTGGTGTCTTTTTGCAGGAGAGAGGGTTTGTCAGGGCTGGACACCCTGAGCCCTTGCAAGCAAGCACTGACAGTTCTGAAGGTTTAAATCTTCTACAGCTCCTGGGAAGCTGTAGCTTCCCCAGCTTTCAAAGAAATGCTCTTTTCAAACAACAGCACACCAAGGCAATTAGTACAGGTTTTGGGGAAAAACATTTCTCTCTTAAAGAAAAACAAACAAGCATATAAATCTGGGATTATTTAAAAATAAAAGAATAACCATGAAATAAATTCTTCCTAATGTACTCCAGTCCTGAGCTGGATTTACAGGTCAGCTGCCCTCTCAGAGGTGCTTTGATGTCTTTGCCTGGAGCTGCTGCTGCTTTGGTCCAGTAAAGCACCTCCAGTCCTGGTCAGTGCTTGCCTTGTGAGCTTTTCAGATTCTTCATCTGGGAATAGAAAAGTAGGTAAGGGCTCAAGGAGATACTCCTAGTGCTCCTCAGGTAGTTTTTATTCTCCTTAGAGATGGTCTGTTGTAATTTGCTGTAATGCAAATATAGGTATGTACTCATAATATAAATACAGGCAGAATATTGCTCTGCTCTTCCTTGTGCTTTGCTTTTTCTCAGTTTCCTCAGTTAGGAATGATCTGGGTTTATCAGACTCAGGATGGCACAAGCCTGACCTGTGAATAGTTAGTTTTAGAAGAAGATAAAAATGGGTGTTTTCCAGTACTAGACACAGTTGGTTAAAAACACTTTTCAAATGCTTTAGATGTTATAAGGATTGATACTCTGGTTGAAGGCAGCAGGACAACATTATCAGATTTCTTTTTCATTGTCCATTGCCAGATACATTTCTAGCCTAGGACATTATCTCCAAGAACACCCTTTGAAGAGAGTAAGCACAGATTGGGTAACACCAGCTTAGCTTTTCTACTCCAGACTAATTATCAGGGTGCCCCTTGGTGGGAAGTGCTCTCAGATAAATCACAGTTTGCTTTCTCAGCAACAAAACTGCCAATCCAGTTGTTGACAGCTGGATATTTTAGAAGATGAATTTTAATCCAGCTGCACAATGCTAATGGTGTTGGTTATGATCAACTGCCTGCTGGGTTATGGGTATTTATCTGCCCACAGTGGGTGCTTTGCTCCCTGCTGCTGTTCCCCAGTGCAGTGTGTGGAGCATGTGGGCTGTGAAATGGTCAAACTGCTGCACTTTTGGCATTGCAGCACTTCAGGCATTGGCAAATGCTCTCTTCTGTCAGTCTGCTTCTAAAATAACTGTTTTCCAATTATAAATAGAAGTTGTCTGATATTTGCCATCCATCAGAGATGCAATGTGTGGCCCAGCATTTCCTTTGCAAGATGCCACTTTTGTGTCTACTGATGGTGTCAAACAGCCCTCCCACACCTCTTCCCCACTCAGCAGAGCCTGAGATCTCTTTCCTTGGAAAAGACATCATAGCACAGCTCACCCATACATCAGTGTGCTTCTTTCTCCTTTTACTTTCTGAACTAAAGTCCACTTTTATTCTTCTTTTAAAGAAACCTGTCCATGAGGCAGTGTCTTCTCTGCCTTGAGGCCTGGCTCTCACAGGTATTTGTGGAGAAGGCAGGTAACAGCCTCCCATGAAAAAATGACCCATCAGCTTTGATTTATCTGCAGTGTGCTGACCACTTTCCATTATTAGATTATCATCTTGCTACCTGGAGGAGGCTTGTAAGGCATATAAATATAATGTTGATAAGATCTGCAAACTGTGAGCTGGAAGAGAGGTTCATCAGGAAATGTGTTAGCTCACTTTGGTAATGATTGTTTTGAGATACATGCCAGGTTTCTAAGGTTACCTGATCCCTTCCTTGGGAAGGATGAAATCCACTTTGAACTGTAACACAAGTGCTCCTGGAATAGTTACTGTACAAATACTGAAGAAGGTTATCTTGGGAAAAGGAAAGGAATGAAAACGTGTTTTTGATTCTTTTACACTGTGTGTGAAGCGTTTGGCCTGAGGGACCTTGTGTTCTCTTGTTGACTATCTGGTGTTGACATTCCTCTATACTGAGAACCCTTGGCTTCCCAGTGTTTTGCTAGATTATTTTAATGTTTTTCCTGAGTTGTTAAAGGTGGTAGCCCATACTTTACAAATCCTCCAGGATCACTTAAAATGTCTGTTTAACCAGCTCACACTCTGCTAAATGCTCCGAAGCTTCTGCTCAGGTGTGCATTGTGCACCTGATCCTTCAGGTTATTCCTGAACTGGTTCAGGCAGTGCAGAGTGCCTGAGCATCAGAGAGGAGGTGATTGTCCCTGCAGGCATCCTGTCCCTGTGGGGTGGCAGCAGTGGCTCATGCTCAGCTGTCTGTGGGACCTGTGTTTAACAGCACCAGGAATGCTTTGGATGCTCCTCAGCTCACTGAGGTGTGGCAGCCACTGTTATTATTGCTTGCCCAATGGGAACAGCTGAACTTGGTGTGACTCAGGCTCCTGGTGGCCTCTTCCCCTGTTAACAGATGTAGTTCTCTGTCTTATCATGGTCTCCTGAAGACCTGTCCTCCTGTTTTCAGGATGCTCTTAATGTTTCGGGCATAATTTCTGATTTGACTGTTCTTGCTATCTTTGTTTCATCAGTTTTTATGGACCTATTCAGATTTTTCACCTTTAGGAGGCCAGACAGACTCTGATGAACTTCTGCTTTGAAGCACAAGAATTACTAATCCAGAGAACTGGTGATTCTTCAACTCCATTAAAAATTCAAATGCCACCTTGCAGTCTTACTATCACAGGATCAGATATATCCCTTTAGATGAGCAAAGAGAGACAGTCTTAACCCTCTCCCCTCTCTCAGACAGTCCCAACAGAGATTCTTGAAAGATGTGTTGATTATTATTGGAGAGGTACCTTCATATTCAGCCTGAAAAGTTTTTCCTATAACTTAAGTCCCTTCTTTGTTGGCTGCTTTGCTCACTTTGGGGAGAGCTGATCTTACCTTCCACTGCAGAAGCCCTTTTGTGTCTGTTTTTTTTTCTCAACAACCCATCAGTTTTCCCTCGTGCTAGTGTTTTCAGGCTGTTTTTCAAACCATTATAATTTCTGGTTTTCTTCTTTGGAAGTCCTTCCAGTTAGTGCAGAATTATTTTGAAATGCAGTATCTGTATATTGTGGTTTAACCCCAGGCTCAGCCCCTCGCTCGCTCCCCCCCTGGCAGGATGCAGAGAGAATTGGAGGAGTAAAAGTGAGAAAACTCGTGGGTTGAGATTAAAATAGTTTAATAAGTAAAGCCAAAGTCGCACACACAGGCAGAGCAGAAGAAGGAGTTGATTCCCCACTTGCCATGGCAGGCAGGTGTTCAGCAGGGCTCTATCACAGGGAGCACCATCACTCCAAACATCCCTGTCTTTCTCCTTCTCCCCCAGCTTTACATGGCACCAAGTGGTGTGGAATATTCCCTGGGGTCAGCTGTCCTGGCTGTGTTCCCTCAGCCTCTGGCTGTCAGCGTGGGGAGAGGAGCAGAGCAGGCCTTGGCTCTCTGTGAGCTCCACTCAGCAGTAATGACAGCACCCTGGGTTATCAGCACAAACCCAAACCACAGCCCCACACCAGGTAATGGAAGAAAATTAACTCTGTGCCAGCCAAAAGCAGCACACTGTGATTGGAGAGTTATTAACAGCCTTTGGGTTAATCTGTGAACAGTAACCTGCTGCTGTTTACAAGGAAAACCTGAGGCTGATTTATTTTCTGTGCCTTTCAGGCTCACCGCTTTGCACAGCTCTGTAACCCAGGCTGTTCCACAGCAGTGCTGATTCTTCTCTTTCACTTTTCTGCCCCTAAAGTTGATGTGAGAAACTCCCAAGCTTCAGATGCCTTCTTTAATTCTCTAAAGACCTCGATTTGATAATGTGCAGTTTCTTCTTCACTCCCCATTTCTCCTGTTTAATCACTACCCATTTTCCCTCTGCAGGTAGTCCCCTGAAGTACACATTTAAATATATTCCTTGCTTTAATTTCCCCACAGTTTCCACTGCAGTTATTTAGGCTTGATTGACAAACCATGAGAACCCTTCCTGCAGGTGCTGGGGCAGTCAGGCTCTCCTGTCCTGCACTGGCACTTCTTTGCTGCTGTACCTGTGAGCATCTGGCATTTCCATTCTCAACAGCAGAAAGTCTTCAGAGTGAAACAGGTAGAAAATAATGTGTTCAGGGCCACCTTTCTGACATAGGCTCCATCATAATTCATATCTTGCTACAGCTTCCATATCTTGCTGCCAGTTTCCAAGAGTAATAATTTAATTTTTTTTTCTTTGCTTGTATAGTTATCTCTAATCTTTTCCAGCGATCACGGTGGAAAATCAAATGAGAGGTTGCCTTCAGTCTCCTCAGTTGTTCAGCTATTCCTTCCCAGAGAAGATCTGTGGAAGACTTTGTGATTTGGTGCTTTATTATGGCTACTAAGACTTAAAAAAAAATTGAATTCTAACTTAAAGTCTGTGGTTAATAACTTAGGTGCACAGTAACACTGAACACTTAAATCCATAATCCCATTTTACTGGTACCTCACATGTAGGTGGGATGTTGAAACTCATCTTGTTCCACCCCATGGGTTGTCACATTCAGGGAATGTTTTAATCTTTATTTACCATATTCTCTTAGTGGCAGTGCTGCCTTTCCTTTGGGTGTTGATCTGAGCTGCTGCCGGGGTGATGTCATTGTCACCCTGTGGCCAGTGGCAGATGTGGCAGCTCCGTGTGCTCCCTCTGCTGTCACCAGCTGCCTTCTCAGCACAAACACAGCTCCTTTCTGAAAGCTAAATAATGGATAAAACTGAATAAAGTGGTTTGGAATTCTGAGATGTGAGTGTTGTTAAACAGACCCTGTTTTTGCCCAAAGTGTCTTGGTGTGTTTTGAGTTAAATTCATGGTCATGGGGACAGCACAAACACCATCAGCTGGCAATTTTAACTTTTTATTTACATGAGCAACTGAAAACATCTTAGATTTGCCTCCCAGCTGTCCGTCCTACTCCAAAGTGCAAGAATCTACTTTAAAAAACAAACTTAATAATGCATTGTTAGATAGATCTGCAAAGCCATTAAAGAGCTGTTATTTTTGTACCCTGCCTAGGCAGACATGGTGTTTTCCTCTTTGTTTACAATTGGTTTTACTGCAAGACATTTTCTTTTTTTTTTTCTGCAAAAAGCAGAAATGAAAATCTGGAAACTGGACACACTCACTGAAAGTGTGGAATTTACCCAATGTGTGAGGGGAGGAAGAATCTTAGGATGTCACTTATTAAACCAAGCTGTATTTCTTAAAATGCTGGTGTTACTTCTTTTAGCTAAGTCTAAGCCCATTCTGTGAAGTGACTGTGTGTAATGCATGTAGAGTAATTAGGTATTCCTTCCTAGTGAGGGGAAGACATGTGTCTAAAATAAACTGAGTAGAATTTTTGAATTAAAATGAAGTAATAATATTAAGTTATTATTAGTAATCTTTATTAAAACATCTTTAATTTCTTTTAACGTTCATGTAATAGAATCTGATTTACTGGGAGTGGCATTTAATTAATTTAATTCAATTTAGAGAGTTAACTGTATTACATATTAGTACAGAAAATTACCTCTGAACAGTCATTTCTCACTGGTGACATGCAATAAGTTAATTTAGCTGGGAGTTCGTTTGGGTGCATTGTGAGTTCTTGGTGAAAGTTGCTATGGTGACAGCCCAGGGCTGTCACTGGGACAACAACCCCGCTGGAAACACAGGATGGATCCTCAGTGCCACCTCTGGGATTGTTCTTCCAGCTCAATGTGGGTGCTGGAATGTTAAAAGGAGCTTTTCTGGGCACTGCTCACTGAAGGGGTGTCCTGCAGAATGTGCTCAGCAAATGAACTCTGGGTTTTCTTTGGTTCCACCTTATCTGCAGGGAAGTGATTGCTGAATCCCCAGCAGGTTTTAGTCTGCTTTTCTTCAGGAATTTTTCCTGAAGAACTTGAATAGGAGAAGGTCTGTAAACTGCTGAAACTGCTTGCTTCACATTTCTGAATCATTTAAATCCTGTTTTTTGTGTGTGGCATTAATGCATGATGGCATTGGAGACATAAAAAATCTGTTCAGCGTAAACTGAATTAATGAAGAATTTGCTTCAGATTCGGTGTTGAATCTGAAATGAGGAGTTTGCTTCAAACTCTCCTGGCTTGGCTGTCAGGTAGATGAACTCTGAGTTCCAAACAAAAACCTTCCAGGAAAGAGGCTGGCATTGAGAAGCTCATTCAGAAAACCACTATTATATATGAAATGTCGTGTTTAGGTTTAAAAGGAAGTACTAAAAAATTTGAAATACAATTTTAACTTAAGTGTATTTTCTTCCTCCCCCACTACAGACTTAAACACTCATTTGTTTTATCTCCAGAGCATGACTTTAATTTAATTTGGTTTAGCTGAACAAGGGATCGCTCTTCGTTTTGGGCTTCAAGTCTTTCTCAACTGCTCCTTTCTTAAAACTCATTTTCATGTCTTTCAAATGCTAGGAACTGCATCCAAAGTAGGATGTAGAACCCCAAACAGGTTTTTATGATAGAAAATCTGTGAAATTTTATTAGTTCAGTCCCCTAAAGTGATAACGATGTCCCTGAGGATTCTGTATGTTAAAAACCTACTTACTCAAGGCAACATTTCAAAAAAAATTTTTGAAATATAAATGAACACGTCTTCATTTAGCCTAATAAGGACATAAGATTTTGGCCAAAATCTTTCAGGTTTACCTTTCTTTGAGTTGGCTCCGTGTACAGTTTCTCAGGGTGATGCTACCTGAAAATTGGAATAAATCCACACTGCCTGGAGTGGGGGAAGCTGTTCCATGCTGGACACTCTGTTGGCTCTGCTTCAGCTCTTCCTGCTGACTGATTTAAAATGATAGCTCAGATAACTCTACACTATCTTTAGAGCTGTAGTATAAACATATTAAGCCTTCTTTTGAGACAGAATGTGAACTGGAAGGGCTATGCCAGAATTACTGAGGCCTGTTACTGGTTGCTCACAAAATTGTTGCTATTTTAGTGTCGCCCATAAAATATTCATTTGGTACCATAAATGTCCACGACAGGAGGGCTGAGGCTTTGTGTTTGCACAGGCCTTTAGTCAGTGTGACACGTGTGCCCAGTGTGACACGTGTAACATGTGTGACATGTGTGCCCAGTGTGACATGTGTGCCCAGTGTGACACATGTGCCATGTGTGACACGTGTGACATGTGTGCCCAGTGTGACACGTGTGCCCAGTGTGACACGTGTGACA
>JAHLSL010000074.1:3248671-3319926 GCA_025920805.1 Petroica traversi
CATGTGTGCCCAGTGTGACACGTGTGCCCAGTGTGACACGTGTGACATGTGTGCCCAGTGTGACATGTGTGCCACGTGTGCCCAGTGTGACATGTGTGCCCAGTGTGACATGTGTGCCCAGTGTGAGATGTGTGCCCAGTGCCACGATTCCAGCAGCACAGCAGTGTCAGACAGCATTACAGTTCCTGTCTGAGCAGCAGCCCTGGCATCTGCAGGCAGTCACAGCAAGGAAAGGAATTAAATATCAGTGCAGCCTGTTCCCCAACCAGAAATTAAATACCTGCAGGAGCTGCATTTCTGCTTTCCAGGAGAAAAAGGTGATGTGTCTGGGCTGTTTGGCTCAGGGTGTATCCTCACTCTCCCGGCCTGGGGCTCCCTGGACACTGATTTTGGGCACAGAAGGTCACACAGGCTGCCTGCACTCATCAGAGATGGCCTGCACACCTTGATCTCTGTATCCACATTAGGATATTGATCCATAAACACTCAGGCATTCCAGAAAGCAGCCAAAGAATCCTTACCTTCTTTCCAACTCACATGTCCCAAGTAGAAGAAGGGGTTCTGCCTGCTGTAGCATGAATGCTCAGTATTGCCAGTTGTCCTGGGTGGGATGCCAGCACTGACTGTGCTCTGTGACACCCTGAAATTCCAGGAGCATCCTCCCTGCATGGACAGACAGTGGGTGCAGCACCCATTCCAAGTGTGATGCAATCTGTGCACGGTGTACCAGCTGAGGTAGAGGCAACCCCAGAGAGAAATGATGGGGATTTGGGGTGTCTTTACAGTGCCCACACACATCTGTATGAAACTGGAAGCATTTACACTGGGATTCACTCTTCAACCCCCAGTGAGAGTGGGCTGGACCTGTAGATCCATCACTGTTCAAGGTGAAGGAAATTTCAGGCTCTTGTATGCAGTAAATCAGTGGATTCTGAGGCTATCTTAATTTTCAGTTTCTTACGAATGTACTATTTACTGGGAATTTGCATATTTATCTGTTTGTGTGTGTGGTTTAATTTGGTTTCTCCTGAGGAGGATATTTACTCTTCAGTCTGTGCCTGGAAGTGGTCTGTGGAAAGGAGGAAGAAGAATACGTCTGGTGTGATGTCTGTGCCATTTGTAAATTTGTTTTTAAAATATTCTTTTGCATATGAAAACTGTGTAAAATATTGTCTAATGAGATTAAATACACAGTTTAAAATTGAAGGATTCACTTCCTGGGTCTGTCCAGACTTCTTCTGTGGCTCTGTATGAAATTATTTAATCTGTTATTATATGCTTGAATTTTCCCACTGGTAGTTTTGGTGATGATAGTGTTGGTTTTGTGTAATTTAACTTTAAGCTGTTTCCTGTCTTCTGTGACTCTTTTATTGTGTAGTTCCTGCTGGGGGTACCTTGCCTGGAGCAATGTTAAGGAGCATTTGGAGGGTGGGATGGTGGTGAAGGGGGAGCACAGGCCCATGGCTGGCTCCTGGCAGCCTTTGCTGTGTTCCTGAATTATTTGGATTGTGTTTGTGATGCTCTCATTTCCTGTTGGTGGGGTAAAACTTACTATGTTTCCCTAGTGGGTCATTATAAAATTAGTTGGTGGAGTTCAGATGTTTCTAAATACTCTGGGAAGGCATACAAGATGTGAATTCTCTGTCTGAAGAGTTCTGAACACTCTATAGGAAAGTCACATAAAAGCTGAAAATACCCTGCCAACATTTCTAACTGCTTGCTGAGAATCCCTCTCTTCGTGCAGAGCTGCCCTCTCACTTAAATTTTACAGTAGTAATTTTCTGCACCAGCTAATTCGTCTCAGCAATGACTCTTATCTCCCTTCTGTCCTTCTCAGACAGTTGCTAATGCTGTTGTTTCTTAACATTATTAATATGAGTGATTAGAAACTTCTAATAGCTTCATTATTTTCCTTTAGAATAGCCAAGTTCTTGCTAATGCCAGTGTATTGCCCTGCTCTGGAGGTGGGAATTGGGTTTGCAGGAGTCTGAATTCCAAGTTAAATGTGTGAGAACGTGTTAAAAGAATTACACCTGTGCTGAGATATCAGAGGCTTCAGGACAGAGAGCAGCTTCTAGTTAGGTGAATTCATTTATTTATTTATCTGTTGCTTTCCAAGGGGTAGCATTTGGCCAGGGCTGTGTGCAGAGACACATCCATGATTAATACTGGGATTGGAGCTCCCAGTGCCTGCCCGTTGGAGAACTCTCGCTTGAAAGGAAACAGATGAATTGTTAAGTCTTGAAAGTTACCATCTGTTATCAGTTCACGTCCTGCAGGAACGCAGCTCTGTGAATTTAACTGTTCCATTGCCCACAGTCCTGTTCCTGCTTGGGCTGCTGAGTGTGAGGCCTGATGTATAAGGAGCAGATTCTGCTCATCAATTAGCTGGTGGCAAACCCCATGTGTGTGCACTCAGAGCCTTCAATAAACATGAGAGAGTTTGGCTTGCAGTGGGAGAGCATCATATTTGCTTTGGATTATCAATCTATTGTTGATGACAACCTATCAACCTAATTAGCTGTACCATTTTTAATGGCACAGCTAATTAATTGTGAATTTAAAATTAAAATTATAATCAGTGTTAACGTGGAGGAAAGCAGTGAGGAAAATATTAAAACTGTTAAAAGTATAAGTATTCTTCACGAGATTGCTGCATGTGAAACCAACCTGAATAATGTAAAATTGGATTGAAAAAAAACCTTAAAAATACATGTTGAGTCATCCAAAACAGGTTTTCTATCTTTCTGTCAAAAGAAGTATTTGTCACCCTCTCTGATGACAGATCTGAAAGAAAAAAAATGTAGATAGTGTTCCAGAAAGGGAAACAAAATCTCGTGTCTGAGATCTGAAGCGCTCAAGGATCTGTGTGTTTGTTAGCAACTTCTCCAGCTTGTAGGAAAAAAAGTTCAATTTGTGAAGGGAGTTGGGCTCTGACCCTTTGCTGCACAGAAGTTCTGCCTCAGGGTGGGCTGTGCTGGGCTTACACAGGGGATTCACCACGGTGGTGAAGGGATAAAATGGCATTCAGGATTGATAGAATTTCAAATTTACAGTAATCAAGAACAAAATGGAGAGGATCTGCAAGTAGGGCTGGTGAAGAAAGGCCACATCTGAAATTTATTTAAAAACCAGCAGAAGCTGGAGGAGTGCTGTGACTATGAACCTGAGAGAAAAAGGATTTCTTTGTCACGGCTGAGGGATGAAGGAGAACTGAGTAAGATGGATTTGGAGCTCTGTTTTACATGTAGAGTGGTAGAAAATGTGCTCTAAAGGTTCTTGAGAGGTCATTTATTCCATCCTCTTGCCCTGAGACAACACCAAACCTGTAGCATGTCTGCAGATAATCATGCTTATTGTTGGAAATGTAAGCCTAAATCTCCTTGACTGCCATTTAAACCCAGCAAGTCTTGTCTTACTCGCTGTGGGTGGAGCAAATTATTTTGTCCTCTTTGTATTTTTATTTTTAATTTGTGTACCCAGTGTCCTGTACTCCCTTACCATTTCCAGATTCCCTTTCCCTGTGTGCCCTTTCCAGGTGGTCCAGCCTCCATCTGGAAGAGAGATGCTCAGCTGTGGGCACAGACAGGGAGGGCTTTGTGATGCCAGGATCGAGTAGATGGCTTGCTGGGTGTTTGTCCCTTTACACCACTTGGCTTTTTACAATCTCCTTGATTATCTTTTCCTCCCCCTCAGTTTGTGATCTGCTGAAACATTGCTTCTTTTTCTGCAGAACTGCTGTGGGGTGAATTGTTTGCTGTTCTGCATTTAATTCCTCCTGCCTAATGAGGTGACTTTCCTTATTGAATTGTAGTTTTGTCACATCACTTCTCCAGTTCTCGCTGCTGAGCTCTGATCCTGTCACACAGTGATCTGACCACCCCCATCTTCCTTCTCCCATCTTGGTGTCATTTGCAGATTTAATAAGGATATTCTCTAGTCCATCATCCAGCTGTTAACGAAATATTGAGCAGCGTAGGCTTGGATCAAGTCCCCATGGAATCTCTTCTGAAACATATTCTGTTTTGACAGCAAGCCATTGATTCTCCCAGAGAACATTTCAACCAATTTTACATTTTGCTCACATTTCCAACCTGTGTCCCACCAGCCAAAACTCTCTCTATATATCTTAACTATGTAATGGCTGCTGAAATGACATTCTTACTTGATATTGTCATAAGCAAAGTGGGGAAATGTGAGCAAACAGACAGAACTTGTTTGAACTGAGGTGAATGACTGGGACTGAGGGGAGAGAGGAACAAACAGTGTCTGGGGAGGAGTCAGGGGTCAGCTGCGTTTGTGGATACATTGCTTTAGACTCAAGTGGAGATGGGTGGGGAATGAAATCCTCAATGCTTCTCTATTTCATACCTTTCACAAAGCCAGCAGTTGAGAAGGTAAGACCTTCTATTGATGAGAAATCCTAATAACTGATTTAGAGGTTTTCCACGAACTTTGCAGCTTCCTGTTAATTCCTACTCTGGCTTCCAGTTGCCTGGCCAAAAAAAAAAAAAAAAAAAGAAAATCAGTCAAGTTCTGTGTAGAAGGTCCAAGTTGGTAGAAGAGAGAAGTCTGTCAGGAGATGTAGGTAATAGGTGATATTTTAGAACTGGAATGGTGAAAGTCTAAGGAAGGAAATGTTGTAAAAGACAAGAGAGGAGAGGTCTGGAAGAGGAAGCAGAAGCTGCACCGTGGTAAGTTGGGAGGTCACATGGAGGGGGGAAATGAAGTTAAAGCAGGAAAAGATTTCATTTGTTCTGAGTATTAGATAAATGATATCACCAGGAATTGGCCCAAAGTCAAGGCATTTCTTTAAATAAATGGTGATAAAGTTCTAAAGCCACAATAACACGTGTATTTTACTTTTATCCCTCAATGTGGGCTTTGATGTCAACAGCAGCTTCTGGTTACGATATTAAAGCCATTATAAATACCATGGAAAATAAGTTTGAGGATTAGCTTGGCATTAGACTGTAACTTTTCTGCAGTTTTTCCCCCCCAGAAGTTCAGTATTTTGGAGGAAGGAATGACCCAGGCAGAAAATTTGCCATTTTTTGTGTAAAAACATTAAAAGTGGGCTTTATGCAATAGTTCTGAGCACCTTTGCTGTTGCCAGCAGATGTCACTGTGGATAACAAATCTCAGCACTTAGGAGACAAAGGAGGTAATTTGCTAAATGAAAATTCAGCCTTTGAAAGTAGATGGGGGGGGGGGCAAGATTTTTTTTTCCGTAACAGACTTTGGTGAGCAAATAAAAATGGGTTTCTCCCTAATGAGGACTTGTGGTTTTGCCCACTCTAATGCTGTGTTTCGTGGCTGCCTTCGCCCGACTTGGGTAAGTTCCTGGTGCTCTGGGTGACCTCGGAGGGGGTGTCTGGTATTGTGCTGCTGCTCAGCTTTATTTGGGAAGCCTTTAGTGCTTGGATGGAGCTTTAACCAGCAGTGGGTGTGCAGGGAAGTGGCCGTGGAGGAAGTGGCTTCATTAAGGTTGATTTGGAGGGGGGAGCAAGATGAGGAAAAAAATTGCCCATATGATTGGCTGGGAGAATAGCTCTGAATTATGGGATCCATCTGTTTCCTGTAATGAATTCATAAACCCATCAAACAATGACCTGAACGAATTGCTGAAGGAAAAAAATAATACACTGGCATGATATGTTTAACGCAGTGAGGCATTGGCATTGTATAATCAAAAATTCTCCTCACATCCAGCACTTTGTAATGGAGCTGCTGTGTTTAATAGAAGCTGTAAATAAATCCTGTCACAGTAGCAGCCAAGAATGCATTTCTGGGTTTAACTGTTTCTCTTCTGGAATGTCTGGTCCTCAAAAGCTTTAGAAATGCAAGTTTTATAGAGCTGGAGTGGGGGATTCTGAAATACAGAGAAATGTTAATGAGGTGAATGAAAGGAAAAAGCTGCCATAAATCAGTATTATGTGGCTTAACCAGTTTCTTTCATTTATGCATGTTCTTTCCTTATGTCATAGAAATGTACTTAAAAGCTATTGTTGTAATTGAAATCTGTTAGACTGATCCTATTCATTATATTAATAAAATCCACCTACAATTGCTCGTAACACTTTTTTATGCAGTTGGGATTCCCGAGATTGTAATCATCAAAAAACATATGGAGTAATTATTGGATTTGTTTGGGTAAAATTGGATTAAGAAGTTTAGATACCATTAAGTACTGATAATTATTACAAGCAAGCTCATTGTTTAGTGTATGTACAGCTCGGAATGGAGAGTAAGCAGATACCCATCACAAACATCTTAAGAGCAAGCAATCTCAAGGCTTTCATTTTACGCCTTTAATTGTATTTTTGCAAGAGGCTTTCCACTTAAATGTTTTTGCTTCAGCTCTTTAATCACGTGCTGGTTATGAAAATCACCGGGTGTTAAATCCTTTCCCCCACACGATTTAAACAACATTTTTTTGCATTCAGGCAAATTTAGTTGTAGAAGCTGTGTTTTAATTCCTGGCTTTGCAGCAGCTGCCCACACGCCATTAGCTGTGACAGCAGATTCCTTGCAGGTGAAAGGGTGGACAGGCTGCTCCTGGGGCTGCCAGGGCTCTCCATGGATTGGCAGCTCGGCCCTTGGGGCTGATTAAAGGCAGAGCAGCAGGAGCCTCTCTCTGGGCACTGGGAGCTCTGCCTTTGTGCCCGCAGTGAGGAAAAGCCTTTGTACCCTGAGTGTTCTGCAAAGGGCACCCATCGTGTGAGGGTGCAGCCCTGCAGGGAGGGGAGCAGCTCAAGGGTTTATAAAGATGCTCTTATGGCCAATATCACACGGCAGTTCTTAATTAGGACATCCAGGGCAGACACTTGGGGCATTTGGTATTTCTCACAGTGCCTATCAAATGAAAATTACTGGTTAAACACTGCTGAGGATGACTTCAGAAACAGTAGTTTTATCTTTGTAATATATATTCTCTAAATATTGTTGCTGTATTTTTGAAGTTGAAATTCCAGCCTGGTATGAAGCTGGAATTTAGGTCTCAAGCCAATTTGTGTGATGTTGTCCACTCTTCCTGCTTTATTCCTTGTCATTGGTGTAATTAAACAGTTCTTTTCCAGCTACCATGATTTGTAGACATAGTATTCTTGCAAGAGCTTCCATTTAAATACTCTTGAAAGAGATTCCGATGTACAAAATAAAAATAACTTTGCTGTGTTGATTGCAGGAAAACCAGTAGCATGAATATGCAGAAATATTTTAATTCTAAAAGAACATACAGTGATATTTTGGTTTTCTTTGTTCTTTTCTCTCATGATTCAGATATGTAGGGGGAAACATTGTCTCTAACGTGGGGAAAATGGGTTTCTCTGGCCTCACCTTTGTTAGTTTACATTAAAGTAAAAAGTGCCATCTATTCTATGACTTGCATTAGTGATTTTTAAAAAACAAATATATCTATATGCACACCTCTTTGGAAGTGTCAGATGTGATTTATACATACACAATACTGGGAATATAATGCTTTTCAAAAAGCAGCCTGTCTTGCTGTCTAAAATATGTTTCCAATTAATTAATAGTCCTCATGAAAATCTTGGGGCCAGACAAATCCCAGCACTGCTGGCATCATGCCAGTGAGTGGTTTCCATTCTCTTGTCCCTTTCCTCCTCGTCCCTGGCATTCCCTCTCATCTGCTGGCACCAGGGGTGTGTGCCTGCTCTGTCAGCCGGGCTGGAGAAGCTCCCTGGCTGCCATGGTGGGTTATTTTTGGTTGATCAGCCTGTGTCTGCAGTGCTCTGGGTGAACCTTGTGGTAAATGACTTTGCAGAAATCCTGAGTCCTTCAGATCTCACTGTTTGTAAATGTTTGCGTGGTGTGATGGTGGTGGTAGTAGAGGTAAATGCTTACACTGCTGTAACAGTAGTAGCAGAAGCAATAGGAGCTAAAAAAAACCCATTAAAATTCAGTCAGGTTATTTTCTATCATGTGATCGACAGATCTATTCTTTAGTGAGAACAAAACAACAACATACATGTTGAATATGCAGATTTGGTATTTGAAAATAATTATTCTGCATTCCGTGACAATTTTAATATACTTTTTAAATTTCAAAGTAAGGATAAACTGTTTGTTTCCAAAGTTGATTGTGTATTTTGAAAAGCTAAGGAAGGTTTATTCTCTGCTCTTCAGGTATTAGTGGCATTTTAATTGGTTTTTTATTCTCAGAGTTCCTTTTTTCTTACAGATAGACACACCGGTGAAATTGTTTAGGATTCCAAAGAAACATATTGTAGAAGCGAAGTGCTAATGGTTCTGTCAGACTTTTTGGCATATTTTTGCTTGGTCAAGTCCCTGCTTGCTTTGAACCCACCCTCAGCAGTCCCTTGGTGCTGTTCACTGCTGCAGCGTGGAAGTTGTTCAGTTTTCCAAGTGTGTCAGAGCCTGGACAGAGGTCGAGTGTGGGTTTAAAGTGTCTGTGCCCGAGTTCCAGCAACATTTGGACAGCGTTCTTGGGCACAAGGGGTGACTCCTGGCATGGTCCTGTGTGGGGCCAGCACTTGGGTGATGCTCCTTGTGTGTCCCTTCCCATCCAGCATATTCTGTGACTGTGAATGAGCTGGAATTTTGCAATTGTTGGACATGGCTTGTGATGAGCTGGAGCAGCACTTGGTTCTGTTCATCCCAGAAGCCCAAAGAGTTTCTCTGGGTGGCCAAAGAGCTCTGGCATGTGCTGCCAGGTGAGCTGAGGCAGGGCTGCTGTCACCAGTGCAGTGCCTGCAAAGGGACCTGGCCCTGCTGCTCACTTAATGCCAGGCGTGCAGGCACATTCCAGGGTGGCCTGGCTGGCCCATTGCAGGCTGGCTTAGTGTGAGGAGTATCAGATGCTCACCTGGAGCGCAGATATTGTGACTGGAATGTCCTAAGTGATGCAAAGGATTGGACAAAGACCACGCAAAACCCAAACTTTGAGTGACTGCTGAATAAGCTGGTGGATCAGGTCTTTTACCTTGTTTTTTGGGAGCTTATTAGAAGCCTGAAAAGTTTGTTTTCATGGCTGTAGACTGTGGGATTTGATGTTAATATTGGCAAGGTCATCCCCAAAAATGCTGAGCTAAAGAGGTAGTGGGGGCTTAAAGTGGGTGCAGCAGGGGTCAATACTGAATTGTCACAGCTCTCTCTTGTCCTCACTCCTGTTTTAAACCATACAGATGATTTGTTCCAGTAGGGCATAAAAGCTTCCAGTACCATCACAGAAAGCAAACCACCACTACAAGTAACACACTCCACCAACTTTTAGGTGTCTGCAAAACATCGGTTACAGTAAAAAAAAAGACCCCACAACTCTTAAGATCCTAAACCAATGATGACTATTTTCTTTCGCCCTAGTGCCAGAACCTATTAAGACCAGTTTAAGCCAGCCCCAAGCTGCCGGTACCGGTACCAGTACTTCCACCAGCACTCTCAGCAACAGCAGCAATGGCAAGCGTGCGTCTGCCAACGGGCAGCAGCCGGCGGCGTCCCGATACCTGCCCCGCGAGGTGCCTCCCCGCTTCCGCCAGCAGGAACAGAAGCAGCTCCTAAAGCGGGGGCAGCCACTGCCCGCCGGGGCTCTGAGCGCCCCCGGCCCGGCGCCAGCAGCAGCAGCAGCAGCAGCAGCGGGAGCCAGCCCTCCTCCTCCTCCTCCCCCTCCTCCTCCTCCTCCTCCGCAGGGAGCGGCGGGACAGCAGCATCCCGGCAAGGCCCAGCCAGGTAAGAGGGGAAACCTGGGGAGCAGCTGCTTCGGTGTGGGAGCTGCCTCCTCTGCTGTTGATGTCTTTTTCTGGTGTTAGGAAAATGAAACCAGACACGGTTAAAGGGGTTGGGGTCTTTACCTCAGTATTTGAATCAGGATCCTGTTTGATGCATCCACTTCACCCAGGTGACAGCGCGGCACCCCCGTCAGTCACACACGCCAGTTCTAGACTTTACACAGCCCAGATCCAACAAGGAGGCCTAATGATGGGGCTGGGCTGGGCTAACCTCTAGTTTACAGAATCCTCCTGTCAGGAGACCTTGGGTTCCTGAGCCAGCAGAATGTTTGGTGTCCCTGGCTCTGCAGCTCTGGGCTGTTCAGTCTCAGGCCTGCAGAACACTTACAAAACACTGAGCACTAAACTAAGTAAAAGGTTGCAAGTGTGCATGCTGCTGATACTTGTGGATACAGAGAACTGTGTAAAAGGTATATAAAAGAAAAGACAAAAATTATTCCAGCATCACTGTAAGGATGGTTTTAAAATTCCAGTCCTGTGCTATTACTCATATTCTGTCAGAATGTGCCATTTCTAGCATCCACTTCTAAAAGATTTTATTATTTGGTCACATGCTCGGAGCTGTGGGGTCTTCTCTAGTTAGGTTTTTTCCCCATGTGATAGTTATTGTTTCCCCCCTTCCATAGTTATAATGGATCTTCAGGAAGTGTAAATGTTCAGTGATTGTTCTTACAGAAGCATTTGTAATTTAGGTATTTACAAGTCTTGATCTATTATTTTGGTAGTTTTAATGTTCCTTAAAGAGTTTTTTGCATGTTTGTGAGTAAGGAAAAGGAAATTTGGTTATGTTCTCTTGTGGCATTTTTATGCCTTTGCTTGCTTATGCTCTAGTTGTTATTTTCACCTTAGGAAAAGAATACTTTGTGAAAAATAGTTGAGTGTCTTAGGCCTTTCTATGACTTCATTCTGTCCTTTGCAAGTCACAGAATGGTTTGAGTTGGAAGGGATATTAGGGAACATCTATTTCCAGCCACCTGCCATGGGCAGGGACACCTTCCACTATCCCAGGTTGCTCCAAGCCCCAGTGTCCAACCTGGCCTTGGACACTGCCAGGGATGGTGCAGCCACAGCTCCTCTGGGCACCCTGTGCCAGAGGCTCACACCTCACAGGGAAGAATTTAATTCCAGTATCCCATTTAATCCTCCTGTGTGCCAGTGAGAAGCCATTCCCTGTGTCCTGTCCCTCCAGCCCTTGTCCCATGTCCCTCTCCAGCTCTTCTGGAGCCCCTTTAGGCCCTGCAAGGAGCTCTGAGCTCTCCCTGGATCCTTCTGTTCTCCAGGTGAGCACCCCCAGCTCTCCCAGCCTGGCTCCAGAGCAGCTCCAGCCTTTGGAGCATTTCCATGGCCTCCTCTGGACTCAGTCCAGCAACTCCACATCTTTTTGTTGTTGGGAGCCCCAGGGCTGGACACAGCACTGGAGGGGGGGACTCAGACAGACACACAGGCCTTCCATTGGCTGTTGGAAATAAGATGTTGAGGAATAGATCTCTTAGCTAACTTTATTTTCATGAAGCTGCTGGTGGGAAATAAACAGCTCTCTTCTTATTTGCCCTTCTGTGCTAGAGGTGGTGTGAACTTTGCAGTGGAGATGAACTCAGTGGTGCACATCCCCTTTCCATCTCTGCCATGTGGATGACAGGCAAAGCAGGGGCTATTCTGGCATACAGTTATCCATGGCTTAAAAAGTGATCTGGACTAAATCATGAAGGAGGGGTTTGATATCTTCAATATTAGTAATTTCTGTGTGATCTCAAGTGTTGCTCATTATCACTCATTAGCACTGTCAAACATCACAAAATTTGGATCTGAACTGTCTGCAGTTTTTCCCTTTGGGCATTAGTGAATCTTTCACTATTTTTGCTGCTGAGCAGAACTACAACAGAGAAAATTCTTTGGTGTTGTCCTTAGAAGTTTTAGTTAGATAAGAGAGTAATATCTCTCTGAAATTACAGCTTCTGTGGTTATCAAAATATATTTGAAAATATCACTCAGCTACTCCCCAGAAACCCAAAACTGCATAGACAAAGTGAACCAATTGATTATTTATTAAAATAGTTCTTGTTTAGGGAGGGAAGAGGTTCTGCTTCTATATTCTCAAGTATTTGGCTTTAGTGAGATGGAAAGTAATCATTTCCCAGCAGTTCTCTAACATTTCTAACAGCATTCTCATTTTCCTTGCAAATCCCAATTCATCAGGGATGGTTCTGACATTCTTGGCTTCTTCTGGATTGGGAAATGTTTGTTAACTGTCAGACTAATATTCTGTGTCAGAGATATGTTTATTATTTTATTTTCAGAACTCTGGAATCGTAGAATCACAGCTTATCCTGAGCTGGAAGGGACCCACAAGGATCACCCAGTGCAGCTCCTGGCCCTGCACAGACCCCCCAACAGTCCCACCCTGGGCATCCCTGGGAGTGTTTTCCAAACTCTCCTGGAGCTCGAGCAGCCTCGGGGCCATTCCCATTCCCTGGGGATCCAGCACCCTCTGGGGGAAGAACCTTTCCCTGATCTTCAGGCCAGATCTCTCCTGGCACAGGTCCAGCCATGCCCTCAGGTCCCAGGGAGCAGAGATCAGAGCTGCCCCTCTCATCATTATTTCTGTGGAACACACAGAGCAGCCAAATGAAGTGGCTCAGGCTGCCTGAGGGTCAGGAGGTTTCTTGCAGGCATCGTTGTAGATGTATCTGAAGCATCTGTGTTTGAGTTTAATGAAACAAAGTCCATTGTAAATCATAACATAACTCATAAAAGAACTTTGCTTGTAAGAGTGTAGTACAAGCTGTCTGATCCTTTGATCCTGCCAGATGCATTTCTACCTTGAGGCTTTATTTTTTCCCCAATTCCTATTTTAACTTGTTGTATGTGTAGTTTGTCAGCCTGGCAACCCTCAGCAGATGTTTTACACTGTTGGATTAGTTTGAGGTTGGGTTTTTTCCCCCCTTCTTTTATGTTACCATTGGAAAAACTCAGAGTGCAGTAAAAGTTCGTAGAAATGAGCAGAAAAGAAACACTGCAGCAGCTTTTCAGCTTAATATTATATTGTGTCCCCAAAGAAGTTAACCCAGATCAAACTCTTAGCAAAAGTGTTACTTAGCATCACAGTCATGGAATGGTTTGGGCTGAAGTAACCTTAAAGCTCATCCCATTCCACCCTCCTGCCATGGGCAGGGACACCTTCACCAGACCACGTTGCTCCAGGCCATGTCCAGCCTGGCACCAGTGTCTCACCACCTTTACAGTGGAGAATCCCTTTCCAATATTTCATCTAATATTCATCTAATATTCATCTAATATTCATCTTCAGCTTACAGACATGCCCTGTGTCCTGTCTGTCCATCCCTTGTCCCATGTCCCTCTCCAGCTCTCCTGGAGCCCCTTTAGGCCCTGGGAGGAGCTTTGAGGGCTGCCTGGAGCCTTCTCTCTTCCAGGTGAACACCCCCAGCTCTCCCAGCCTGGCTCCAGAGCAGAGGGGCTCCAGCCCTTGGAGCATTTCCATGGTCTCCTCTGGCCTTACTACCCTCTGAGTAAATAATTTCTTCTTCACTTCAAATCTAAACCTGCAATTTTAATTTCTCAGTAGGAGTTTGTCCATAGAGTCACCATTGTTGTGGTCTTAAACAAGATAAGTCTTGGCTACCTTCTTGTCTGCTGACACGAGGTGGTGTTTTGAGATTTCAGTGATGGCCTTTTCCACACAGAAAGAACTTGCTGAATTCTGGAGCTCACGTAGCTCTTTCCAGCAGGTGGAGCATCAACTCATTTACTGACTGCAGACACAGGGGGAAAAAAAAGAAATGTCCAGCTTGGCTTATAGTGGCAGCAGCTCTGTGCCTGGCTGCCCTGGGAGGCCAAGGGAGGAGGATTTCTCTCCTGAGAGACCTTTGTAGCCATGAATTGCACATATTCACAGTCTCACTCAGTCTCTCATAGAGGCTTTGTTTTCATTTTGTAGAACATAAAAGAGCAAAGAAGCAGGAAGAGTACCCAGGCCAAAGCCTTTTCATCTCAGCTGTTGGGATTTAAGAATGGATTAGATTTTAAAAATAGTGAATTCTATGTCCTGTAAACATAAGAATTTTCCCTGAAATCTTACTCAGACTGGTCATATTGTACATGAGCATCTTGTATCCAGAAGGTGCCTGCTGTGAGTTCATGTCTGTAGTATTTCTTCTTATAGGCTCGTATCCCTTCAGAGTTAATTTGTAATTATGCATCCATGCTCCTTCCAGGCTTTATTTATAACTACCTGGATACAAGGAATGCTGTTAGAGAGTCATTGCCAGTCTCTCCACTCTAAAAATCACACTATTTTATCTCTTTATTCTCTTATCAGCAGCCCCTGTTATCTACTGCCTCGGCCTATCCAAAACACTTATCAGAACTTAACTGCAATGTCATGAATTAAAATGGATGTTCTGCCAATGTAAGGCAAGTGGGAATTAATGGCCACTAATATATTCTTTGTCAGGTTTATCACCTGGAAATATCAGTGAAGTGGATGAGAGTAGGGATTTCTTGTTTCTCTCTTAAGGTAATCTCTAAAACATTAACTGGACAAACTGTTACAAAATTAAAATGCTTCAAATTGCATAGAATGTTTTAGAGATCTTACCACTTGAAAACAGTCTTTTATTCCTTGTAAATTATTATGAAACTATTTTCTGAAATACTTTAGTGTAGAATAGTTATTTGTCTGGAACTTCTGTCTGAGCTACAGAGCTTGTTCTTGACCTGCACCCTCTGAAATCCTTTACAGCATTGCCCTGAAGGAAAGCTGTATCTCTAATTTATGAACACTGTTCTCTTATCTAATCTAGTTTGTTATTTTTACTTGAAGATAGGACTCTTTATCTCTTCCCTCCGCACTTTGTCAACTGACTTCACTAAACAGGTGCATAGTTAACTTCCCTCATTAAGGTGTGAGGAATTAATGGAATGGTCCTTTGCCACATGGTCTTAAAGAATTAGGATAATTTCTGGAAGTTACCATGGGAGATTAAAAATAACAAGTTATAGAGATTTCTTAGTTTCTTTGCAAATCATGAATTTTATATAGGAGTCTCCAGGCAACCAGTGTGTTTGATGATTCTAAGAACAGAGATCAAAAGCAGTAATCAGTTCTCCTCCAAGATGCCTTTGACTTCTCTGAAATTCAGTAATGTGAAACTGCCATCTGTCAACTCAAAAGCAACCTACCACGTCCTGCAGGAGTCAGGGTGGAACTTGTGCCCATCTTTTTATTGGCAAGTGGAGTATTTTGCAGAACAGATCCATATCATCTGTTTCCAAAGTCCAGAAAGAAATGAGAGCAAGTAACTCTTGCAGCAGTCAGAATGAGTAAACACTCCAGCATTGTGGAAACTCAAGTTACACTCTTAATTTGTTCTATCTGTTGTTTGCTGTGAAGTGAGAATTTGACAGCAGTTACAAACAGAGATTCATTTTCCCTGTGTGGGCTGATGCCAGATTTTGTGCTGAACTTTGTTCTTCTTTTCTCTAGAGCTGGAAGGTTTATTTTGTGTTTGATGATTTCTTTAGCTGCAGTTTTAGAGATTCATGCTCATGGCATGGTGTGGTGGGCAGCTGGAAGTTGCTGAGTGCTCTTGTGTGACAGGTTAACTCTTCTTAGAATCTCTTTATATTAACTTTGGTTTTGATAATTTTTTAGGAAGCAAGATTAAAATATGGTGGTTACTGTTAAAATCGTGTCTGACAATACTCATTCCAAACATCCAATTCTTTAACTGCAGCTACTTCAGAATTCCCTCTAATTGGGCAATTTTATATGGTTTTAAAGTCAAAATTGGAGAAAAGATTTAGGGAGAGATATCATGCCTTCTAAAGCCAGTCAGAATAGTTGGAAAACATTGATAAGCTTTGACATACAGTTGTTTCATCAGATCCAGCAAAGTAATAGAGACCTTTCTGCTAAAGTCATGCTTGAAGAATTCAGCTTGAGCAGTTCAGCACACTGTGATTTGTGATGGCTGTAGGTAAGGCATGCACATGCCAAAGCAGCTCTGAAATATATTAATAAAGTTTAATTTCAAAAGTCTGAAATAAGATTTAGCTTGATCTCCTGGAGGCATTGCAAACAGGCTGAGCTTTGACAAACAAAGCACATGTGAAAAGTGCTTTTATGGAAATGATTTGCTGAACTTTACCTCTTTGGGCCCATATTCTGCAGTCCCATTAGCAGCATATCTTTCCTGGCAAAACATTACTGTGTTTTTGCTTTTAGTTGGAAAGTTGCACAATAAAACCAGAAACTTTAGAAAAGGATTTATTCTTGGTCTCCCAGAGCAGAATTTTCCATATGTAAAAGTTAAAAACACTAAAAGCTTTAAAAGCAGAAATTAGGTAATATTTATTCATTGGGTTTGCACACTTTCTGTGTGTATAATTTCACACCTTATGTAGAAAATACACTTTTTTTAAAAAAAGTGTTTGCCATAATTCCTGGATGATGTGCTTTATGGTGTCCTGGCTTTTGATCTTGAACGAAGAAAGCAGCATGGTGATGTTTCTTGGGAAACACAGGAATTGGCTCTTTAAGCTGCTTCATTGGAAGGTGACTGTGTATGACAAACACACAATTCCATCCTGCCAAGAAACTCCTGACAGCTTCAATCCTTACTCACTTGTGTTGGCCACGATGTGCAGAGCAACTCACTGTACAGCTCATCACTATACACACATTTCTGTCGTGTGGCTGTGGATAGATTTTCCTACCAGAAGGATCAAAACATGGGAAAATTACCAGAATTTGGTTTGATTCCATTTTTTGCCAGTAGTCTCAGTGAATTAATGCTCCCGTGGAAGGTTCAGGTGTAAGAGGTGATTGTGTTTCTGTCTTCTTGTGTCAGGGCTTTGTTTTGCATTTGGTGCTATTGGTGTGTGATCTGTGGCTCTGGAAATCAGGCAGTGTTCCCAAAGGTCACTGGTGCCAGGTGTATATTTAAACAAAAGGAAGTTAAAACATCACACAAGGCTGTAAATGAAGCAGATAACACAGGGAAGGGATCTAACCCATGGTACTTTTTTCTGGATGATGAACACTTTCTGAACTACAGTGACTGGAAAGTTATGGGAAGTGAGTCTCAGCTGGTTTAGATTTTTGTCTCCCATCAAAATTTTCAAAAATTACATACAATGCTTTGAACACGGGCTCTGGGTAGTCCAAATTATGGGCATTAGGAATGAAAAATTATGGTAAAAAACTCATCAGTAAACTAATCTTTGGAACTAATTTTTCTGTATTGTGGATGTTATCTGACATCAGGCAGCAGAGCATGAAAAATAAATCTGCTGCTTCAAATCTCTTTGACAGTGATTAGAATTTTGCACTGGGAGAAAGAAAAATAAAAATCTGTGGAAGGATAAATACCTGAGATACTTTTGTAGTTTTGCTGTCCTCACTTTCGAAGAGTGGGGTGGGGCTGTGCAAAAGCTTGATGCCTCAAAGGTGGCTGCTTTTGCTTCAGGAGCTGCAGAGCCACATCTCCAGCTTCACTGTGGAACTGCCCAGGTGTCTGTGAGGAAAAGAAGATCAGGAAACAGTCTGGGAAGGTGGTGAAGTGTGCAGGTGGCAGTTTTCTGGCAAAGCATGTGAAGAGACCAAGTAGCAGGACCTGTCCTGATGGTATAGAAGTTAAAGGTATAAAGCAACTTATGTCAAAGTCACCAGGGAATAGGAGTTTGGTCCTTGGGAAGAGGAGAAAGTCCCAGATGTACCCTAAGGTCATGTGAAAATACGGGAAAGCTGAATTTGTACAGCTCAGGAATTACATCTAATGCTACTAGACAGAAATAAAGACATTTGTAGCAGTTTGGAGGAAAAAAAACCCCAAAGAACAAAAGCTAACTCTTGCATAAGTCAGTCAGTTGTAAAAGCAAGGTCAGTGGGACAGAGGGAACCACTGATGGATGGCATCAGGAATACTTTAAATACCTTCCCCTTCATCTGTAAACTAGAACTGAAGCTACAGCAAGTTTTAGAGTACTTCAGGAAATAGAGTTTCCAGTTGTCTGGGAATGATGACATTCATAGTATGCTAAGCACAGAATGGATTGGAGCTATGTTGTCACTTTAAGAGTATGAAAACTACAAAAGAGAAAAAAGCCAACCAATGTTAAGAGGTGAGAAAGTTGGAACTGAGGAAGTGTAAATCAGGCAGAGTAACTGTTAGAATGATCCTAGGGAAAAAATACCCAAAGCGGCCATTTCTGTGCATGTTGAACTTTTCAGGAGAGAAATGCAGAGTAACCAGGGTTTGTGGAGAGCAAGTTATGCCAAAGGGGGTAGTTAAACAACAGCCTTCAATAAATTTTTGATTGAGACCAACTGGAGAAGAGTGCAAGGCAATAGAAAGGCAAAATTGCAGTATGGAATAGTGGTGACACAACTGTGTAATTGGATAAGAAATAAAGAAATAGGAAAGTTTCGTTATTTTGGCCAGAGCAGCTCTGTACCCAAATAGAGGTGTGTTGGTCTCATGCTGCAGAAAGGGATCTGGTCACAGGGTAAACTTGATTAGTGTGTTAAAAAGAGAGCAGCCACTGAGGGATAATGGCAGCAATGCTTCATGTGGGACATGTGGGATAAGGCCTCTGAACATTCCAGCTGGAGCTACTGTACTTCAGAACAAACCAGTTGGAAGAAGCAGAGGAATGCAACAGGAATGGGTAGAGATCTTGGAAAAAAGCCTTGCAAAGAAGGAAGGAATCAAAACTCCCGACCGAAAGGAAGATTGGAGTTATTAATGCTGAGATACCTAAATGACTGCTGCAGGGAAGGAAATGATACCTTCAGTGTGGCTGTGATGAATCAGATAAGAAATTATGGGCTTAAATTTCAGCAAGGAAGATTAAGGACATTGGGAAAATCATGCCAGTGTGAAAGCTGTCTTGAGAAGTGAGATGGAACACTTGGGAATGTACAAGCTCCATTGCTAGAGGCCTTCCTTTCTGGGTTGGGATGTGTCACCTGGTGTGTGTCAGGAATAGTTCTCTAGACCAGGTGAGTGGGCTGCATCAGCTCTGAAATCCCCATTCACCTTCAGGTATTAATAATTATGAATTTCAAGTTTATGAGACACATTCCCCAACACAGTTGGTCCAAGATAGGAGGGGAACAGATGTACCCTGCTGGCACAGTTGACTGGAAGCTGCACTTCATTTTGCTCCCAAGCTTTTTAGTGGGCTCTGACTAATTTCTTGGGTTCTTCTTTGCCTTTCTGTGTACCCCGACTGGCAAAAACAGTCCCCTTCGCTGGGTGCCCTGTATAAATTGCCTTCATAAATAGAATTTAATTATAGGATGTTTGTGTTATTTATAGGAAAAATACAAGGAGCCCACTTTTGACTTATCTTAACTAATGGAAATTTCAATCATATATAGTTAGTTTTAAAGGAATGTAATATACCACAACAATAGTTCCACTTAAAACTGTTCTTGCAAAATTGACTCTCAAGCCTAGCTCCTTCATGCATTTGAAATAATTTTCTGAATAGAAACAAAACCAAACAGATTTGATTTTCATTTATCTGTTGTTTCTGAAATGAGGTTGAACCCAACCGGCATTCAGGGACTATTGCAGAGAAACAGAGAATAAATCTCTTCAGGAGGAAACCAGCTATTTTCAGGAGTCCTTCAGTGGAGCAGTTCTTGAGCCAGGAATAGCAGCAGCGATTGTGCCTCTCTGGTGGAGTGGCAGCGACCCTGAGAGTGTGGCCAAAGCTTTAAAGAGCCATCGGCATGCGATCCAGCACAGAGGGGTGAAACCATTCCAATGAGCCCCTGACAGCAACTGAAACAGCAAATTTGAAACGTGCCCCATTTACCACATCATTAATATGTATTTGGGGCAGGTAGGAGGGGAAATAATCATAAAGGAGTGTATTGGACGTGCCGGAAGTTGGTGTGAATTAGCCTTCGAGATTTGCATGCGCGCACTGATAAAAACCCTCTGTGCACGATCTCGGAATTTGTAATGGTCTTTAGGCCCTAAAAATGTAAAGCTGACCCCGTTGTGCTCACTCTGAGTGTTCCTGTGCCTTGGAGGCAGCCGAGGCTGCCAGCCCAGGGTGTTCCAAGATGGTCGGTCCCGCTGTGCAGGCGCAGCCAGCGCCCGCTCCTGCCGCATTGTTCGGGCAGCTCTTCCCTGCCTCTATAAACAACTGTGCCGCTGATTAATGCGCTCGCGTTTGCCACTTAGAGCTGGTTTAGATAGAGGCAGGGAAGTCATTAAGGGCTTGGCAGCAGTCCAGGGTACATCTGGGACTTGGGAGCTGCCGCTGGGGCAGGGAGGAGGGCGGCGGGTGGGAGCTGGGGACGGGGAGAGGACGCTTGGCAAAGGAAGGAGCCGGGGCAGGGAGGAGAACGATGAGGCAGGAGCTGGCACTGGAGCAGGGAGGAGGGCAATGGGCAGGAGATGGGGCTGGGAGAGGGAGGAGGACACCGGGCAAGAGATGGGGCTGGGAAGGGGAGGAAGGCACTCAGCAGGAGATGGGGCTGGGAAATGGAGGAAGGCACTGGGCAGGAGCAGGAGCTGGGGCAGGAAGAAGGAGGAGGATGCCAGGCAGGAGCTGGGGCAGAAGGCAGGAGGAGGACTCCAGACAGGCATTCAGCAGCGCCCGCGTCTTCTCTTGGCTGACTTTCAAAAGCGGCAGAAAAGCAGCTACGGGCGCTAATTGTAGCTGGGTCCTGAAGTGAAAATGTTTTGTGACAGTTGAAAGAATTTAAAGAGGAAGGAAGATCGGTTTAGTGTCAGCTGCAATTAGATAATCAAAGCTTAAAAATCCTGCTCTGTTGATACCTTCACCTAGAGCCGGGGAGCGGAGCTCGGGGAAGGGGGAGGAGGGCTGTGCGTGGAAAGGGCATTTCCATAGCCAGTGCAGCCGGGGCCCGGCCGAGCTCGCAGGTTGTCTGGGCGCGCGCTCGCACAGAGAGATTTTCTTGGCAGCTCTACAGGATGAGGCTTACACTGTACACAGCCGACATATTGAAGCCGGGAGCCCTGGAGAACGTAGAGGCAGGAGTAGAAACAGCTCTGCACACAATGTAGCGTCTCCTAGGATGGTTGGGCGGCTCCTTTCTTCAGGTATTTTATTACCCATCAGCCCTTTTTAGAGCCAAAAAAAGAGGGAAAGTAACCCTAACCCTGAGAAAATAGCATCTGCTTCTGTTAAATCAATTTATTACATAACATTTCAGCGAGAGAGCAGCAGCACAGCGTCCTGAGCTTTTGGCTGCGTTTCAGGTTTGATAAAATGGCGTCTTTGCAGCGAGCTGCTTGTAAAGATATGTTGCACTGAGCAGAAAAATGCAATGATTTGGTGTTTTCTACTGCTGCTTTTGTGTCGGAGAGGTAGCATTTAGTGGAATCTCTACTAATAATGAAAAATCTTGTTTATTTTTGCTTGTTTTCTTAATGCATTTGAAAGCTTTCAGCATCAGAGGGAAGGAGCTACGTTTGAATGTCGTAGTGCAGAAAATGAAAAGGGGATAACAGGCTTTCCCCGTGTGGGCTTAGCTATGGTTTAGTTTTAAAATAAATAAAGCTGCTTTATTCAATGCTTCCATCTCTGTTCTGCCTTTCCCCGTTATGTGTGCTGTGCAAGATTTCAGCTTCCTCAGTCCATGAGACTTGTTGTGAGTGAGCTTTGTAGGGGCTTCAGATAGACGCCAGTTTTCAAATCTGTCTGTATGCCTAGAGCTGGATGCAGCAGGTAACCTGAAATATTAGCACTTACAATGCCCATATTTTCTGCTTTATTATATTTTGTGCTTCAGAATAGCTGCTTATGTCATGTTTTCTTTATGAAATTAGGCTACATTTGATTCAGCGCTTAAAATGTTCCTGGTGATTCCTATTTTAGATTTGGAAAAACTCATTTATAATGTTTAAAAAATCTGCTCGTGTTGGATTGAAAACTCTATTTTGAGGGTGGGGGGAGAAAGTAATTTACTCTTTTTTTCTCATTTTCCTAGTCAGGATCACTAACCTTTGTGTGCCAAGGAAAATCCCCAGTGGGACTGCCATTGCCCCCTGGGATTTTTCTGTTCTCTGCATGTCAGAGCAGGGAGGACTGTCTGTCATCTGTCCTTTGGGCAGCACAGGGCGAGCCAGGGGGTCTGGTTGTTGTTACGTGACAAACATGGACTGAAAAACAAAACGAGTAATAAGAGAGGAGTCACTGTTAGATCTGATTTAAAACAGGGTGAGCACAATTTATTAATAATGTTCCACTAAAAGTTTCTCTCCCAGGCTTTGCCATTTTGTACCCTGTCCATACTTCGGTTCCAAAATCAGCTGAATGTTGTGTTATAGTTGGGGAGACAGGATTTTACTGCGCAGCATTTGAACTAATTACTGCAATGGAAGCTATGAAGTTACTTTTAATTCTGCCGAATAAAAAAAATTAAATATGATTGTAAATGAAATTTTCACAGGAGGCTGGAAGTTTGGGGTCAGTTGCTTGTGCAGGCAAAGTATTTTGCTTTTCTAAGAAATGCATGCAACAGCTTCTCCCATGTCACTCTACTCATACTTTGCATTTGTAATCTATGTAAATACTAAACTGATTTTGCAACTAATTATTCGTTACCCAACACAGCCAAAAATGTTTTCTGTTTTTAATAAGTCCTGAATTGAAGCTGGTCAAGTATGTTGGCTACAGTATGTAACAACACCAGCAATCTCCTCCCACCCCATTAAGGATATTATTTTTAAAAAAAACAGCAACCCAAAACAAAACAACCCCCTCATGCTATTGGTTATACTGATCAGAGTTGTGCATTTTTCAGGTCATGTGTATGATTGCAGTTGGACAGAAGTTCTGTGCTTGTTAAAAATAAATTTGAGCCATTATCCTCAAATTAATATTTCCTTCCTGATGGCCGAAGAAATGTTGATGAGGCAAATGATATTTTAGAAAAGATGCATAATTAAGATTTTGAAATACAAAGTATTAATTTAAAAGTCGTTTTTACTTTGTGGTGTCCCAGCACTAGGATTTGCTAACATGGAATACCTGTGGTTCCTGTTCGTCGTGCCTTGTTTACAGTCTTTGCTCAGCTCACAGAGGAGGGATAGAAATGTTTCTGGTGGACTCAGGGCTTTTATTTCACATCTTAGCATAAATAAAGAGGAACCAGTTCTTAAGAATTTTTAAAATGGGTTTCCAATTTCAATCTTAACAACTTTGAAAAGAAAATATCAAGAATTTCTGCAAAGAGTTTCCTAGAAAGTTGGAAAAAATCTGCATTTTCAAAACAAATCCCCAAACAAACAGAAAAGTTCTCGAGAATTAATCATACAAAATATTTTGCTTTTGTTATTTCCCCCAAATGTTTAAGGTCTTTACAGATTAAGTAAGACTCTGCTACTTGTTATTTATTTCATAGGAACAAACCCCCTTTAGTTAAAAGAAAATGGAAAAATGCCTTTTTGTTATTTGCTTCTAGAGACAAGAATATAAAACTTACTTTCTTCAAGATCTGTACTCAGACTCTTGATTTGTCTGACAGCAAAGTCCCAGTTTTTGCAGGTTTCTGTTCATTTTTTCCCCCGTTGTCTTCATCTGTCCTTTTCTTTACGAAATTTACTGCAGCAGCATTTGGTGTTAGAACCAATTGTTCCAGTGGATATTGGGCACTCCGAGGTTATTGCGTAGTTTTTTCTCTGTTTTTTTCAATCCTCGTCTTGTGAAAGTCACACAGAATCCTGCTGCTCCAGAGGGATCGCTGATTTCACATCCCCTACAGGGAATTATTGTAATCCCTGCCAAAGTCACTACTTTGAGATTAGCCTGTGGTTATTGTTGAGGGAATCATCTGAACCTTGGAATGGTTCAGGATACTGATAGGACAGGAAAGGGAACCCCTGGGCTTGCAAAGCCTTGGGAAGCCCAGGGGTTGGAACTGCATGGTTCTGGTGGGATCCTGCCTGGAGCAGCTGTGCTTGGCCAACCCCATTTTCTACTCTTAATATGGCCATCTCGAGGGTTTTGTAGTATTCTCACTCATAATTTTCTCTCTTCTTGTTTCTCTTGTTTTTCCTCAAAATCTGGTCTCTTTTTAACGACTTGTTTTGCTCCCTAATCTCAGCAATCATTCTGAGCTATTTTGTCATCATCACCCCTTCCCTTTATTTTCTGTCTCCTAAGTGCTCTCAAATTTGAGCACTGCTTTAACCTCCATCTTCGAGGGAGAGGAGAAAGGAACTGATTAAACAAGCAGCTCTCCTTCATCTCATCTTGTTGGCCATGGTGCTGTTCCTGTGAGCCCAGAGATGTCCTGGGTTCTCTCTTGATCCTCCTTGCCCAGCCTGCCCTGCACAGCTCTGCTCTCCCACACCCGCACACGGAGCTGAGCTCTTGGCTTTGAGGAGACCTTTCATTGGAACAATGGATTTCCAGCAACTTTCAAATCCTTCTGTCAATGCTCAAACGCTGCCCTGAGTCGCACCACCCACAGGGTTGAAAAAAATCTCGTATAACCTCTCTTATCTGATTCCTTGGTTGCCTCAACTTCTTATCTTCTGGCCTGGCCTGCCGCTGCTTTTTTCCCCTTTGTTCATTCTTACTCTGCTAAGAATGTTCCTCGGCTCATTTCTCTGACCCTGCTGACCCTTTTTAAGTCATTTCACAGCCTGCCTTCCCCTTCCATGTCTTATCTGGGATTCTGGTCTCTGTTTAACACCTGTGTAGCAAGTCCAGATCATCAGGTAAATGTTCAACGTGCTTCCTCAGCTCTGTGCTGTAGCAGTTGGCTGTATCCAGGAATAACAGGATGCTTTCTGCCTTTCCAGCTATTGCATGTAGAGGAAGGAATCCAGGTAATTGCAAATGACTCCGTTCATATTCTTTTAGATTTGTTATGCACTTGTCAATTATTATGGAAGAAATTCTTCCTTGTGAGGTTGGGAGGCCCTGGCACTTGTTGCCCAGAGAAGCTGTGGATGCCCCATCCCTTGAAGTGTCCAAGGCCAGGTTGAACAGGGCTCGGAGCAGCCTGGGATAGTGGAAGGTGTTCCCTGCCCATGGCAGGGGGTGGAATGAGATGATTTTTAAGTTCTTTTCAAAAAAAATCTGTTTTCTCTGATTATTTAGGTCTTTCTGTGATTTAAGTATTTTCCTGGTATCACGAGAAGACAGGTGATGAACTAAGAATGTTTTCCCTTCCTTTCTCTAAAATTCCTTCTTCTGCTTCAATTAATTTATATTTTTTTAAAAAAGCGATCTGGGTTGGTTTAGCATGCTATTTCTTCATCTTGCGAAATCTTCATAAAGCAGCCGAGAAGTCACCATAAAAAGCTACAGGTGAAATGTGTGAACAAGACTGTCAAAGAGAGAGAGTGCATTTCTAATCTTGGGAGTAATTTTTGCAACATCAGAACACCTCTAATTGGAGGAACTAATCACACCAACATATTTGGGATTTAAATTATTCATATTAGGCATTCATTGTTAACAACTTGTTTGGGAGATTTGTTGCATTCATCTTCCCCACAAAAATATTCATTTTATTCACAAATCATAAAGAGTAGAAGCCATGTTTCAGCAGATTTAAAGCAAGTAAAAATAATTGACATCCAAAATTTGTTCCTTTGATATATGCAAGCAGCTAAGAGGAACTCGTCTGCAGATTGTCTCCCATACAGATCTCTTGGATCAGACTGAAATACTAGTTATCAAATTCCTATCAAAAGAAACTAAGATAAATAATCTTGTGCAGAGCACTTGGGATGGAAAGTAAATGCAAAATCTTGACCAAATCTTGAGTTCTTAACCTGAGACGTGTTGTGCCTTCCAGTTTAACGTCATACCCTGGCAAGCAAGCAGGTGCTCAAGAGCCTTTGATTAATTTTTTGGGTTAATGTCTATGTTTGAGGATGTGGTGGTGCTGAAAAGGCACAGCATCACTTTTCATTTGCTTGGGGACTCAGGGGATTGTGTGTACAAATGATGTTTAAACCACAAGTAGAGCCTGTGAGAGGTAAGTTCCTTGACGAAACTGTCAGTTATTTAGAGATGCCAAAGTTCTCTGCTAAAATATCCATTAATGGTGTTTATAATTGGCACCTCACGGTAAAGGTTGTTGTCTGTATTTGTTTCTTTATTTCCCAGAAGGGTTGTGAACCTAAACGCAGTATGAATTTAGAGTGTTGTGATGTGGGTGTGTATGTAATACCTCAGGGCAGGCGGACATTTTACATTTTTTTTATTGGATGCTCTTTCTTCATGTTTCTTTGAAGAATGAGAATGAAGTCAAAATAAATGGTAAGAGTCTGCTAGATACTCTTCTGTATTTTTTCCAAAATTACTTTTTAGACTTTTCACATAGATTAGTGTATTTGCTCTGCTTCTTTATTGCCTGCTTATTATTTTTACTGATGCACTGGGGGCTACAAAACACTTGCTCTATTTCTAAATTGTTTGGTTATTATAACTGAGAGTTTTGCCAGAATAAAAAAAAAAAACCCCAAACAAATTAATATGAGCATCGTGCTCCATTGTAGTGAGGAAAATTGCTGGATTATGTTAGAGAATGTACTCTAAATTTTAGCACAATGTAGTGATGTAAAACAGTGCTTAACAGAGGGATTTTGCAGTGCTTAAACAGTGGACTCATTTTTAACCTTGGATCCTTTCAGATCTCAGCCACAGTGGATTGGGAGACCATTATGAGAATTCCCACTGGGGACAGCAGCCCGCTTTCAGGAGTGAAGGCAACTGCAGCTGGGATAAAGTGATAATAGACAGGACTGACAAGGAAGCGTGGCCTTCCATTACCGGAGCTGAGACTGAGTCTGCCTCAGAATGTACTACAGACACTGACTCTGCCTCCAACTGTGGCTCAGAGAACAGTAGCATGGCTACAGGGAGTGCCCAAGGCAACTTCACTGGACATACAAAGAAAACTAATGGCAATAATGGCGCCAACGGAGCACTCGTCCAAAGCACTTCTAACCAGAGTGCCCTTGGAGCTGGTGGAGCAAACGGCAACGGCGGCTCGGCCAGGGTGTGGGGGGTGGCTGCAAGCTCCAGCTCTGGCCTAGCTCACTGCTCTGCCAGTGGTGGGGATGGAAAGATGGACAACATGATGGGAGACGGTAGAAGTCAGAACTGCTGGGGTGCTTCCAACTCGAATGCTGGCATTAATCTTAACCTTAACCCTAATGCCAATCCAGCTGCCTGGCCTGTACTTGGACATGAAGGAACTGTGGGAGCAGGCAACCCTTCCAGTATTTGCAGTCCAGTCAGTGCCATAGGTCAGAACATGGGCAACCAGAATGGGAACCCAACAGGCACCTTAGGTGCTTGGGGAAACTTGCTGCCGCAAGAGAGCACAGAACCACAAACGTCCACTTCTCAGAATGTGTCTTTCAGCGTACAACCTCAGAACCTTAACACTGATGGACCAAATAACACTAACCCCATGAACTCTTCACCAAACCCTATCAATGCAATGCAGACAAACGGACTGCCGAACTGGGGGATGGCCGTGGGCATGGGGGCCATCATCCCGCCCCACCTGCAAGGCCTTCCTGGTGCTAACGGAACAGCGGTTTCTCAAGTCAGCGGGGGCAGTGGTGAAGGAATGGGCAGTTCAGTATGGGGGATGTCCCCAGGTAATCCTGCCACAGGAAACAGCAATTCTGGGTTCAGTCAGGGGAATGGAGACACTGTGAACTCAGCATTAAGTGCTAAACAAAACGGATCCAGCAGCGCTGTGCAAAAGGAAGGAAACGGAGCGAACGCGTGGGACTCGGGGCCTCCCTCTGGCCCGGGGGTCCTGGCGTGGGGCAGGGGCGGCGGCGGGGTTGGCAGTGTGCACTCTGGAGCCTGGGGCCACCCCAACCGCAGCGCCAGCAACGGTGTCAACGGGGAGTGGGGCAAGCCCCCAAACCAGCATTCCAATAGCGACATCAATGGAAAAGGATCAACAGGGTGGGATAGCTCGAGTGTTACCAGTCCGAATCCTGCCATGCAGCAGGGCAATGAACAAATGAACTCTTGGGCCAAAGCTGCAGCATCTGGCACCACGGCTAGTGAAGGAAGCAACGACAGCGGTGGGAGTCAAAATGAAGGCAGTACTGGGAGGGAAGGGGCTGGAGAGGGCAGGAGGAGAGACAAAGGGATGATAGACCAAGGGCAAGTTCAGTTGCCAAGAAATGACCTTGACCCCAGGGTCCTGTCCAACACGGGGTGGGGACAGACCCCTGTAAAGCAAAACACTGCCTGGGAATTTGAAGAGTCCCCAAGGTCTGAACGGAAGAATGACAATGGAACTGAGGCCTGGGGTTGTGCAGCTACTCAATCTTCAAACTCAGGGGGGAAGAACGATGGGTCCATCATGAACAGTACAAATACCTCTTCAGTATCTGGGTGGGTCAACTCTCCACCGGCAGCTGTTCCAACAAATACAGGTTGGGGAGACAATAACAACAAAGCACCAAATGGCCCGGGGGGGGTGGGGAGAGTCAGCAAGCTCTACTACTGTTAATAATGCTGCTGCTGCCAAAAGCGGCCACGCTTGGAGTGGGACCGCAAATCAGGAGGACAAATCACCTACCTGGGGTGAACCTCAGAAACCCAAATCTCAAAACTGGGGAGATGGACAGAAATCAAATCCAAGCTGGACTTCAGGAGGTGGAGACTGGACAGATTCATCATCTGTTCCTGGACACTTGGGTGATGGGAAGAAGAATGGATCTGGATGGGATTCTGACAATAGATCGGGGTCTGGCTGGAATGATTCCACAAGGTCTGGGACCAGTGGGTGGGGAAATGGCACAAACAGCAAGGCTAATACAGGTACAAGTTGGGGGGAATCTTTAAAGCCAAGCCCCCAACAAAATTGGGCTAATAAACCCCAGGACAACAATGTGAGTAACTGGGGAGGAGCTGCTTCTGTAAAACAGACGGGGTCAGGGTGGGTTGGTGGGCCAGTGCCAGCCAAACAAAAAGAGAACTGTGAGGCAACTGGCTGGGAAGAGCCATCTCCACCGTCCATTCGCCGCAAGATGGAAATCGATGATGGTACCTCAGCTTGGGGCGACCCAAATTACAACAACAACAAGACTGTAAACATGTGGGATAGAAATAATCCTATAATTCAGAGCAGTACCACAACCAACACCACCACCACTAGCACCATTATCAACACCAACATGGTTGAACCTCAGCCATCGCACCAGTCAAGTGCCCAGCCGAACCGGTCCCCGCTGCTTGGCCCAGGTATGACAGAATATTTCATGTTTTGTGAAATTCTTCATAAAACAAGTTTATGAGATACTTTATACCAGTGCCTGTTGCTGGATGCTGTCTGTGCTATGGTGTGCTATGGTAGAAATCCTGTATTTACGGCCAAAATAGGTTTATTCCTTTACTCTGAAGCAATCCTGTCTCAAGGGCAGAATCTGTGAAACCTGACACAAATTTCCATAGTCCTAGTGAATGTAAGAAAGGCTTGAAGGAGTATTTGGTCAATAGCCTGGTAGGTTCTTAGATTGTGGATCTATATATATTTTAACATCTCTTCCACAGTTACTTTACACCTTTTAATTCAGCCATTTGGGAGGTTGGGGGGTTTTGGCAAACCTTTTTTCTGGTATTTTTCTGCTGTCCCCACTGCGCAGGCTCGGTGTGTTTAGACAGTCTGCATCTGTTTCTTTTCTGCAAAACATCTCTTGGCAACAGATGTTTGTTAACAATTGCATGAATTTAGGCTGCTGCTGTTTCTCTGTCCCATTTGTTGTCTTTTATGAAGAAATTGTTCTATTCTATATCTCAGGGCTCAGGCACGGGCAGCATCTTGGACTTTGCGTGGTTCTCAAAAGGCAGGACTGGCTCAAGATGTTGATATTCAGGGTGGCTGAAGTTAGGTTATCCTAACTTCAGCTGTGTTTTGAAGACAAATCTTTAGGTATTTAGGAATTTTTTTTAATCAAATGCAAGGTGCTGTTGAAGACAAGCAGCAAGGGATAAAAATACATAAAAATGAGAAAAATGCTTAAAAGAGAGGTATTTATATAAAAGTTGCACTAGCAGCCCATATCTATATCCTGACCACAGACCTATCCAAAATAAATCTGATCATGCAGTACTCTTTCAAATTCTCCATCTGAGTTTTGTTTACAGGTTTTTGTTTCATCCTGGTCATGGCTAAGTACTGACTTTTTAACTGCTTTTTTCTCCAAGTGGGATTTGTTCTCTCATTTCCACCCTTTTTCTCTTTGATGTTTTGGAATGTTTCAAATTTGCTTTAATGTCTGTGTAAAAATAGTCTTATGTTCCCCACTCTGGTCAAATATTTTAACAGTAGAGGGTACCTATTTTAATAAAATAACATGTGCTCCAGAAGGAGAAATCTTTAAATGGCTTTGTACTTGGTCAGCCCAACATATGTGACTAACTTATTTCATCTATATTTAAAACTTTACTCATCAAAAAAAGAATTCAGATTTCTGAATTGTAAGGGAAGTATCATGAAAGTGGATTTTTGGTTGGGTTTGGGTGAGGTTTTGTTTTTCGTTAAGGTGGTTTTTGGAGGATTACATTGGTGCTTGTAAAACTGTTCATACTCAGCAATGCATTGTTAATGTTATTCAAATAATTTACACCTTGTAAAGAAAAACTTAGTCCGGAGCCCTTCAGATTTTGAAAATGGAATTTAAAAGCTGGTGCTAATCTGCAGTGATTCCTCTGGAGAATGGACAGTAGCAAAGGAAGGGTTTATTTGAAGCAATATGTTCACATATTCAGAAAGCTCCATATGAACTCGTAACCAATTTGCTCAGGCTGCCATCTCACCAGGTTAAAGTGACTGCTGGGCTGCTTAAAAAAATGTGAGTTAGAAAGATTCTAAGATCTTTTAAGATAAACAAATCTTTTCTCTCTTTTTTTTTTTTTTAATTTTTCAAGATAAGCAAAGCCAGCTCTCAGAATATACTTGTATAATCATGCAAGAAAGTAATAGAATGAAATAAATAATAGTGAAGACAATTTAAAATATGGGTCTGACATTAAAATTTAGATCAAGTTGTAGCAGGCATAAATTAAGCCTTATGTTATGTATTTTTGCTCCATACACTTAATACAGTACAAGTATAAAGGCCAAACATGGAAATATTTTGAAGGATTTTTTTTGAAGGAAGCGAGGACTGGTCCCTTGTGTCTTGAGCTCTGCCATGTTTACTGTGACTGTGCCAGAGAGGGACCTTTCCTCTGCTTGTCTCACACACAGAGCAGCAATTCCAAGGGATCCCAGTGAATTCCCTTGGTGCAGGAGGCCCCATTTTCCCAGTGCAGGCAGCTCAGGGCAGCTGCACAGCAACATCCTCGTGGTCTGGGTGCAAATGTACACAGACCTGAAACATCCACAAATCATCTCCCAGCTGGGACAGCCAAAACATGGGAAGCAAGCAGTGAGTGTCTTCCCTCCCACGCAGACAGGGACCTGCACTGCAGAGTTGGGCTGTTTAACTCTTTTTCCTACTCCAGTTCCCACTCCACTTGGCTGTGCATTTCCAGCCTCTGCTGTGAGGGAGACAAGAATCCTGTAACCAGAAGAATTCTGCTCTCCACAACCAAAGTTCATCCAGCAGCAGTTCTTTTCCATGTGCTGCATTTCCATGCAAAATATGATTTTGTTATTAGAGGCTGTGCCATAGGGCACAGTTAAGTGCTCATCTAAAATCCTACAACTCTTGAACTCTGTAGTTACCATGGGCATTTTGTCACCTGCACAGGTCATGATGTGCTCTGCCAGTCACATTCAGGGAATATAATGAACAAGGAATCATGGATTCCATTCATGTATAAGCAGGGAAGTGTTGGTGCAGATGGAACTTTTCACAGTCACACATTCTGCAAGCAAAGAAGTGGATTTTAATTTTGCTGCACAGCACTAGTTAAGGGTTCACAAAGGATTAATAGTCCCTTTTGGGGTTGAAGTTTATGCTTTATTAGTTTGGAAATAGAGGCCAAGTTACAGTCTTGTTATTTGAGTTGTCACCCATCCCCAGAAGTTCTCCAGATTCTTTGAAGGCAGAACTTAAAAGCCATTGATGGGAAGCAGATGTTGGTAAACATTTGATGAAAATGAAGAATGCTCTAAGGAGTTTTATTTTCTATTGGAAAAGGGCGAAAAAAGAGGGGGGAAAGGGATAGATAATGGGATAGATAATGTGATAGAGAAGTCCTTTCTGGTTACAGGAGCTTGTCCCCAAGGCAGTGGCGAGTTACTTAGAAAGATGAGCAGAAAGCTGGAGAGTTCGAGTTAGATTGGAGTTTAATCTAAATTACTTGTGCATAATTCTTCCTAGCACTTCTAAGTCTTGCACCTTTGATTCAAGGGGAGAAAGAAGTGAGAAAAGGTTTTGCAAACAAAAATGTTTAAAAGAGATTATTGGATCCCATACAGCATCAGATCCTCCCTCCAAGTACTGAGGAGTGGGCTTGATGTTTTCCTGTTCTCATTAGGTCAAGACAGCCTGGCAGGATTCCAACCACCATCCTGCAGCTGGGGAAAGAAACAACAGCAGATAACACAGTCTTCCCTGTGGGGATTGTAGGGCACAAATTTAGGTCCTTTGTGGTTACTAGAGAGCAAAGAACTTAAGTTTTAAAAACCTGAACTGGGTCTAAGTTCTGAAAGTTCCAAACATCTCTGTTCCTTTTATAAGTGGCAGCTCACGTGACAGTGTTTTTCTTACTTTGAACTTCCATCAGAATGGATTTGAAAGCAGCTCAGCTCAGGGCTCCTTTAGGATGCTCATGTGAAACCCTAAAACCCTGTGGTGGGTGCTCAGCCCATGAGCAGCCAGGTTTTGGGGGGGCAGCCAAGTGATGCTGAGAGAGCTGCCCTCGATTTTCACACAAGGGTGATCTCACTGCTGAAACCCAGATTAGAGCTTTTTGAATGCTCAGTGATAAACTGGAATCCCTTTCAGAAAATGAGGATTTGAAAGGTTGTAGATGGCTCTTAAGCATATATACAAAACACAGAACAACTAGTGTGTAATTGGTAAAAAACCTCTACTAATAACTTCTTTTTTTTAATCTAAATAAAGTTCTTATACTTTCACTTGCCTGTATTGTACTCATGTGCTCTGGTATTTATCACAGACCAACAACTTGAAGAAAAACAATTTCTGCCATCCAAATGGCTATAGGGTTATTTTGAGGGAAAACAACTGCATCCTGCCACGGCTTAGTTAACATTTCACTTTCCCTTGAGGATTTCCTGTTGGCTATGGCCCGATGTTAATTATGTTTTTATTTCTATAAAACAAAGCTCTGCCAATGTGTCCATGTTTATTACTCACTGTGATCTTTTAATTTCTTGCAATTCCAACAGTGTTTAAAAACTTCAGTACTAAACCCTCACTTTCTTGCCAGAGAAGCCTTTAAATGGAGCATGTTCTGTTGCGAAACAAGATTCATGCAGATCTGGTGGATTTTAAGGAGATTTTTACCAGGAGAGCCTAAATCTGTAATATTTTAATCAGAAAATAGTAAGTTTTCTCCAAGCAGAATTTTTGTCAATGTTTGGCAGGTTCAGGTTTTGAGAACACTGAAAGGGCTTGGTTTGCCTTCCCAACGGCCGTGGAGCATTTTCCATCATTCATTCAGAAATGTAACTTAATTCACCTTTAAACTTCCCAAAGAAGAACCATTTGGACACATGGAAATGTAGCACAGAGATAGCAGCATTTATACAGCAGTATTGACACAGAGGGAAATCAGGTTTGCAATTGAGAAGTGCTCCAGAATTTACAGACAGGGTAATTTTTGCAGTGCAGAGGTTTCTCCAGCAGCCTTCAGGTTCTCTTTACTAATTTCCTGCACTTGATTTTATCTGTCAAGATAGTTTGGAAAAGCTTTTGTTGATTTATTTTGTTTACTTTTATGTACTTGTATTATTCTGTTTTAGTAAAGGCTGATTCTCCTATTATTGCAATCCCATATTATTTCCTGCTCAGTGCATTTAAAAGCACGTAAAATAATTTGGACATTACACACCTGTGACCTTTAGTTGAAGTTGTTGAATTTATAGTGAAAAAGAACAGAAGAACCAGGTTTTTTTAGGTTTTTATTCTATAATGTAGCACACTTTGGCTTTTTAAATATATGAATTGTGTTTTAAGGATGATTTAATAAATTGAATTAGGTAGAGTTTCAGTAGAGGTTGCATGAAGCCAGGGAGATATAAGTACTCTGCACTGTCTCTGTTTGCAGTCAGGTTGGTGCTGTAGAGATGTTTTGTTTTCTGTTTCATTTGCCTGCAGTTAATCTTTTTCAGCTGCCAATATGATTAAATACACACAGTTGTCTGCCAGTTGCCTCCTGAGTAGTGAGGCAGAAATTCAAATAAAGTCTCCCGTAAGTAAAGTTGACTTGAAGATACAAGCAGGAACCTTGAAATAAGCATTTCAGGTGCAATACCAAGGCAGCTGTCATGTTAAGTACAGGTTCATTTAGGTACATCTGTGGATCTGCCAGTTTATCTTCTTTACACGCCTTAAAATAACCAGAAATGTAAGGTATGTTCATTGAGTGTAAACAACAGTATTTTTGTTTCAGATGGAAATCACTTGAATGAAATAGTGACATTTTGGGTTGTTTCAGGAGCTTGTTTTTAAACTCAGTGCCTCTTGCTGGCAGAGAAGGAGTTTTATTAAGCTGTAATTCACCAGTGGAGGGTTTGGCCCTGGGTTGTGCCATCTGCACTTGGATCAGTGTCTGAGAGAGCAGCAGTGGCCCTAAGGAATAGAGCCTACCATAAATATGTAATGCAGGAACATTGGAGTGATGGACAGCTCTGGGCCCATCTATTTGAATTTTTTCTCTACCAGGCAATGTTTGTGTTGTTATTGGTTATGGATGTTGCTGCAGTTTCTGCTAATGGGAATTCTGTGGAACTCAGTGAGTTCTGCAAGGACTTGTTGCTCAGTGAAAAAAACTATTGCTGGGTTATTTCAAGGTGCTCTTAGACCTAGCTCCCTTGTCATTGCCTATCTATTCTGGGTGTCAGTTTGTGGAGAAAATGTTGTTCCTGCTTTTTGAAACCTTTCCAGAGTGTTTTCATGGATACCACTGTGGAGCAGAAAAAGGAGATAGTGCTGTGGCAAAGCAGCATCTGGTCATTCACTTAGGAAATATTCATCTTAATAGCATTCATCTCCAATGAAAAGAGAGAAAGTTCCTGATTTAGCAGCCTAATTACCAGTGGGAGTTTTAAGCAGACTGAATTCTACAATATTTGTTGAGATCTCAGCTGTCATGTCATGGAATGTAATTTTTTTTTACAATTGTAGAAAAACAGGCTAGTGTCAGGGTCTGTAAGATCTTTGATTTCTTGCTTGCTGTGCTTCTCTTTGTGCACGTTTAAAAAGTACCTTGAACTCCCATCTGTGATCCCAGTCCTCTCTACAGAAAATCTCTGCTAATGATGGTTATAAATTCAGTTTACCCTTCTGCTGTGTTGGTCAGTGTTGCTGTGTAGGCTCAGGAGCCCTGTGGCTGTTCCTGCCACGTTCAGCTGCAGGGCTAAAATCGTGTCAGAGGGATTTAAGCGCATTAAATTCAAGCCAAGCCAGACTAAGGCTGTTCCTTTGGAGTAGCTTACGTCTTCCAGTGAGTTAATGTAATACTCTGGAGGAAAACAATGGCTTCTACCTGCCATTCCCCACGGTTTGATGTGGATCCTAATTGCAGTCTTGATTAGTTCCCCTTAAAATAATGTTTATTATAACGTAGAGGGTCAGTGATGAGGAATAGGTAGGGAACACAGCAACCATGAGCTGTAATGAAAGCTTCAAGGAATATATTCAGCACAGATGATCTTCATAGAAAGTGGGAACAATCAAACTGCATTTTCGTGCCAGGGCATGAGAAAAGAGATTTTACAGTTTGTAAAAAAAAAAAGAGGTTAAAATCTTTCAGTGAAGCCAGGCCCAACTCAGACTGGGGTCCTGGTCTCTGGAATGCTGGCCCTGGGCAGGTGGGAGCAGCTGCTCCTTGGGACCAGGAGTGGTGCTCATTTGGCAGCCTAGTTGCTTCTGGCTGTGGAGAAAAACCCTTTTTCTGTATTGACAACTTCACATTAGTATTAAAATAAGAAAAATCTCTTGAGACCAAATTTAAGCAAGGTTTTTTGTTGTTGTTTTTTTTTTAACACACTTAACTAGAATCACTGTGTGTACTTACTGGTTCACGCTCTTTCTAGAGAAACACTTGAATAAAATGAAAAGTTTTTTGGAATAACTGTCTGAAGAAACCTTCCCTCTCATCACTGTTTTCCTTGCCTTGCTCCAGCAGGCTGGGGAGAGATGCCTGCTGTCCACACCAAGAGCGAAGCTTCCTGGGGAGAGCCCTCCTCCCCTTCTGCTGCAGTTGATAATGGCACTTCAGCCTGGGGGAAGCCCCCCAGCAGTGGGACCGGGTGGGGAGAGAATCCTGCCGAGCCAGCAGGGACCTATGGAAGAACAAACGCTCCAGCTGCTGCCCCAGCACTGTGCAAACCAGGTACACACGGGCTGCCACTGTCCTGGCAGGGCACGGGACTCTGCTGCTGCCACTTCTGCTTTTCTGTGTGCTTCACTCACAGGCTGCCTGCATGATTTCATTCTTTAAATTGCGTTAGTTGCCACAAGGCCACATTATCCCAAATACCCAATTCATTAAAATGTACGAATATAGTGCATCAATCTGTAAATTTAAAGGAGAGTAGTTTTGTGTGTTTGAAAGCAGTATATCGGAGGTGCAGGAAACTGAAACTGCAGAAGAACGTGACTAGGACTTAAACCCTTGGTGTCTAAAAGAAACCTGGATTGGGATGAGAAACAGTGAAGAATAAAAAAGTTAGAATTGATTCTGGTAGGAAAAGCAACACTTGAGAACAAATAATCATAACAACTTCATGTTGGGTTAAACTGAGTGAGTGGGTGTTTTCTTCAGCCATTAAAACTGTTGCCAGGTTCAGGAACATCCTGAAGTACTTCCTGCTTCGTGATTCCTAACTTATGGTATCTGATAAATATCCTCCATCTCTGAATGTCCCGAGGATGATTGCTTTAGACTCCTGTTTTGGCTGTGGAGGTTGCATAGAGTTTCACTCTTGCAAAATACCATCGTGAGATGTAGTTGGAAGTCCCAGAAAACATAAAAGGAGGAGTGAGAGCTCTTAAGATGAGTAATCCCAGCTTTAAACAGAGTAAATAGAATAAAAGGGACTGAGGTAACACAACCTCGTCACTGAATATAAAGTGTTCCCTGCAGCCCACGAGCTCCTTTCAGATTCCATTCTTCCGAGATGGGAATGATTTTCTGAGCATTAATGACTTCAAAATTTGGGTATATTCATGGAAGAATGTGGCAGGTAAAATGGTGAGATTCACTGGAAGTAAAATGGCACTTAACAAGTGTGTGCTCATACTTTAGTTCCTTGTTCGTAGGAGAGTGGCGTGGCTGTGACCACAGATCTTACTGGTTCTGGGGAAAGCAGGACGTGTAGTTGCTGGGGTTTTTTGGTCTCTAAGTATTTAGGGAACTTTCCCTTTTTTGCAAGCTTCAGAGAAGGCATTCTTATCATTTTAATGCCAATTAAGCTGTTTGATGAACCTCTTTATCTCTTGAAAATACTTATGTTAGCACACTGGATATGGTACAAGAGGATATTTCTGTAAATTTTTCAGGAAACTGAAAAGGATTTTTCTTTCCCTCTTTCTCTCCAGCTTCAAAATCTATGCAAGAAGGCTGGGGCAGTGGTGGGGATGAAGTGAATCTCAGTACTAGTCAGTGGGAAGATGAAGAAGGAGATATGTGGAATAATACTGCTTCACAAGAGAGCAGCTCCTCCTGTAATTCCTGGGGGAATGCCCCGAAGAAAGGACTTCAAAAGGTAAGACAAAAATAAAGACACTCTCCAGCAAGAGTGGAATTAGTGTAACGCTTGTAGAATAAGTTGTCACAAATTTGCTGGTGCATTACACCTGAAATTAGACCTCTGACACCTGAACACAAGCACAGCTTGCCACTACAGTGGTTTAAGTACAGCCTACCTTGTTTCCAGGGGAAAATGGGAGATCTTTGAATTTAGGCATGTCCGATGCTTCAGGACTTTTGTTGTTGTTGCCTTTGTTCTCTCTAAGTTTTATAAGCTTCTGTGTATTGTAAAGAAATGATGATGTATTAACAGAAAGAGGAGAAGGTGTTAAGGGGGCTTTCAGACACTTCCCATGGTGGTGGAAAAGCAAACAATAGTTTGTGATGGAGTTGTTTAACAAAAAAAGCTGTTTTCTGTTTGTGAGGACGGTGTGTGTGTGTGTGAGAACAAAGCATTAATGCTGCACTCAACCAAGAACATAGACAATTGTATGAGGAAATTTTCCTTTGCACTGTCTTTATTTCAGGACAAGGCCAGGCTGTAACTTAAAGGAATTGGGAATGCATTTAGCCACTTTGTTTGTTATTCCATTAGCCAACAGTTAGGCCGGTGATTTGATCAAGTATGGTTGTTTCTTGTACTGTCCGCAGCCCAAAACAAATCCGCGCTTGTCCCTTGGTACTTTCTGGAGAACTGAAAGGAAGAGACTTCTTAAGGATTTTGTGATAGAAAAGCTGCACAGAGATCTTTTAAAGGTGTTTATCTAGACGCTCTTGTTTGTTTTTAAGAAAATACACTGAGTAACATTCTTAACTTCAAGGTTGCAAACTTGTTTTTGGGAATGTTTTTCAGGAAGTGTTGTACTATTTCAGCTTTATTTCGTTATATTTTTCTGCCAAGGATTAAAATGAAATACATAAATTCAAAGGTGGCTTTAATTCAGTGGCCAGCAAATCAAATACTAAATAGTACACTGAACACCTATTCAGCTGAGATAAAATTTTACACTTTTGGGGGAAGAGAATCGTAGTCGCGTTGCTCGGAGGGTTCTTCAATACTTTCTGAATTAATGTACTAATACATCTTTCAGTAGCATGTGTTATTAATAAAAACCACTTACCATTTCTTTTATGTACATCTCACTGCAATGAACGTGGCAACCAGCCCATTAATGGAATCTCCTATTTATTTACTAAGGGCATGAAGACATCTAGCAAGCAGGATGAGGCCTGGATCATGAACCGTCTGATAAAACAGCTCACAGACATGGGCTTCCCTGTGAGTAGTGCTCAGCCAGCACACTGTGCCTTAGTTTCTAGCTTTACTTCTGACTGTGGCTGTTTCAGACTGGAGCTACACCAGCATCTTCAGTCTTCAGGCCAGGAAGTACCTCTGACCTGCATTTAAACACATACTGTAGTTTCAGAAATCTGCTGTAAACCTATGGAATGCTCTGAGATCAACTGGGGATATACATACCATGAGAACATTTATAATATTTTGAAGTTCATAGTTTTATAATAACAGGTGTTCCTTTGAACTTCAGTAATAATCCCCTCCCGTTCCTCTTTTTTTATTAAACAGGTGGAATGAGAGTAGAGCTGGGTTGTTTCTTAGAGAAAGTCATATCATTGTGATATTTGAGTTGTTCATGGAAAACAGGAAGACATTTAAACAGAAGAGTTTGTTTCACTTTGTGGAGATGGTACTTCCTTGACAAACTGAAATACTCAATTGTGGGAATTGCTGAAAGCAGAAAAAAAATGCACATTATTTTGGCTGCTGAGTAAATATTAAACCCAGTATTTAAGAGATATGTCCGTTTTCTCAGGTTGCTTTGAAATCATGTGAATGTGATTACTTTTCCTCTTAACATAATTCCTGTTTTTGACAGAGAGAGCCAGCGGAAGAGGCCTTGAAGAGCAACAGTATGAATCTTGATCAGGCCATGAGTAAGTATCTGTGTAAGTAATTTTTTTGTCTTTAAAGCAACACAGGAACCCTGCATGATTCTGATTATATCCAGACCAATTGTATAACGTTTATTTTCTTGCTTTGCTTTTACAAGCAAGATGTATTTCTCTGAACTGCTGTTGGCAACTTGACTCTCCCTGCCTCACCTTTTCCAATACATTTCCCTTTTCTGTGCAGGTGCTCTGCTGGAAAAGAAGGTGGAGATGGACAAGCGTGGAATGGGAGTGACCGACTATAATGGAATGGTCACCAAACCCCTTGGCTGCCGCCCACCACCAATCTCCAAAGAGTCTTCCATGGACCGCCCCACCTTCCTTGACAAGGTGAGTTCAGCAACAGCAATGTGCTGCACAAATCAGAGTGTGCACAGTGTAGAAATACTGATTATTTTCACTGCTTAGAAAGCATAGAAAGAAATGTGATAGGTATGGCTTTGCTCCTTTTCTTGTCTTTTTTTTAATCTTGTGGGGAATTCAGTCCTTGTGGAAAGGATCGGTGATTTGATTCTCACATAGAGATAAAGAAAAGTCATCACCAGTTTTACACTTGGAAACTTGCTAAGGGATCAGTAACACAGTGGAACTAGAAATGGAAAAAAAGGAGCAAGAAAATGAAACATAGAAATCTTGTCACTCTGTAGGAGTCCAGTCAGTGTCCCTTGCCCGAAATCACAATCAGGCAGGACCAAGGGCAAAAACTTCAAGAATTAGGCTCCTAATATCTCTTGAGTTTCAAGCTTCTTAAAGATTTCAGTGTAATTCAGTACCTAAATAGGAATGAGGAGGTCAGGGATTTTTGTTAAGTCTCAGGACTGACATGCACAGTCATAAATAGCTTCTCCAATGATCTTCCCTTTCTGGCCTTATATGTGACAAATTTTCCAGCACCACTTAATGACTGAGGAAAAGGTTCCAGAAGTTTGAAGTCCAGGATTCAAAGTGATTTAAAAAAAAGAATATATGGAAAAGTGTAGCCAGATCTTTAGTAGGAAATGAGATTTACAATCTGACAGAAAACTCACCAAATCACCTAAGAATCTCCCTGAAAACTATTGATAAGTAAAGAAGACTCTCATATGCCATTCTGTATTTCACAGGCTATTTAAAGGTTCATACAGATGGGTGGTGGAGGATTCTATACACAGAAATCAGTGCTTTTGACAAACTCTGCTGAAACCAATTCATTTCACGTGAGCTGTGTACAGGGTGTGAGGCAGTAATGACATCCACTCTTACAAAGTTCACTCTTAACCATGGCAGTCTTTAATGAATGTGTTAATTGAAGGCCACAAAAGATTCATGCTTGCCAGTTAGCCTTTCCTTTTCTTGGATAGCAACATCTTCAGCAGTAAAATTCTTGCCAGAGAGAGAGGTGCATTATGTGCAGCATGATGCATAATTCTAGAAACATATGTTAAACACAACTATTGAGAAGGGAGTACTAAAATCATTAATATTCATGCAGCAAGTAAAATCTATCAGTCTAGGCATAATCTGTCACAGTGACTTTGCTCTAACAAAGGAAATAATCCCACACTGTATTTGTTAGCTATCACAGTGTTGAGCAACTTGCTAAGTGAATTAAATAAATATAGTTTCTGCTCTAAGAACAGATTTTTTTTTTCCCCCAAAGAAATTCTTTGCAGATTTGCAGCTCATGCTAGTAGAGCAACTTCTCCAAAAACCTTTTTGCCCTTTGAGGTGCTGTTTCAGATCATGAGTCTGGGGCTATCTTGTTTCTGCTTAGCTCATCCTTTGTGACTAACAAGCTGTCCACACAGCTGGACAGGGCACTTCAGCATACATTCCTTGTTTTACTTACTGCTTTATCAAGTCATCATCCTTTTGTTGGCTTTGCTAAGTGTTCATTAAGTTCTGCAAGGTTCCTCTTCATGAAGTTGTAGTTTTGGTTGGTTTGCTCATTGTTGCTACTCTCTGTGACTCTCTCAGCCCACCTGCCTTGGGACTCCATCATTTTTCTCTAAACAGCTAAAGCCACCACTTATTATTTGTTTTAGCTTGATACATTTGAGGAGGAAAAGTTTCCAGCCCTGACATTTGCTTCTGACCCACTGAACTCCCTGTTCTCTCTGGATCAGGAGTAATCTGTGCAATTCATCATCACCTTTGAGTGTTGGCTTTCTCAGCTTGCTGCAGGTGCTCTTCATTCTGTGTCACACCAAGTTAATCTTTGGCACTCGGTGCTTTGTTCATTTATTATTATTCAGGATGTTATCTTGACCTGTAGCACCATGAAAGGACAAGGGAGAAAATCCAGTGGCCTTGAGGGAATAAAGATGCAGCCCTGATACGTGATCTCAACCACCTTATCTTACACTTGGTGGCAGGCGTGCTGTGCTTAGGTGTCAGGTTTGCCTGAAGATATTACCTGGTGTCATCTGGAGCCATCAGATTTGTAAGAAAAATATGTCAGATTTTCCTGGAAGCATCCTTAAAATACCAGAAATAAGCCTAGAGAAGGGATTGTTTTTTCAAGTAAAGAGTTTGGCTTGGGATTCTGAAATTCTCCCCTTGCAAATGAAGTGTCCTTCTCCCTACCCTCAGAGTCAGTGATCGGCTCCTCTTCTCTACTGCAAAATCCAGGTCTACAAGCCTTGATGCCTCTTAGCTGCAGTCCTGTTCTTCCAAAAATCTTCTGACTAGACCTTTCTTTGTTTCCAGTTTGAACAGAGTGTTTGTTGAGTTTCTTCAACCTCATCTTTCACATTCTGAGCCCAGGAATCTCTTGTGACTGTGATTGGTTTTTGTCTTTGGGAGGCAGCAAGTAGGATACTGTATTATCATGGAGAAACTCTTTTGTAGATCAAATAACAGTCACTAGAATTTTAAGTCAACTTTTCAATTCTTCTTTCCTCCATCTCTGTTGCCTGTGATCCAGTGACTGAAACCATTTTTCATTCCTTGTATAATAAGCACTTCTTTGAGTATTGTGTTTCCTCCAGCTTTCTTTTGCCTAATTCCTGTTTGATTTGAAGAGAACATATTTTTAGATGAGATTGTATTACTTTCACTTCTTCTTTTAGGAAAGGATTTTTTTCAGTCAGTGTGTATTTTCTGCCAGCTACTTCTGTAACTGACTTTGTATAAAGACCATTGACAGATTCATCAGCCTCTCATCTCTCTGTTGAGACATTTTGATTCATGAAGTGGCAGTTGTTGGCAGGTGACTGCCAAAGTGTTCAGGCATCCTCTGCTAAATTGTCCATATTCCATGGGGCTAAAAATCCACTTGCATTCTGTCATATTTGATACTTGAGACTATTATGAGAGATTTCCCAAAATCCTAAGAAACACTAGTGGGGTGCTTTGTGTTAGATAACTGTCATAGGACACACTGCTACCAGTAGGATTTTATGGGTGTATCAAGTCCCTTCAAGAAAGTTAAAAGCAGTGCTGGATTGAGCATTAATGTGATGATTCAATTTTTAATTGAGTAGCCTGAGGAAGAAGTGTAACATAAATTTGTAAGAAAATCACTGAAGAGGAAAGGTTAGGTAGAAAACAGGAAACAATTATTATATAAAGGAACTAATGGGTCAGAAACCACTCTAGCAGTAAGTGTCCTCTAGTCTGGCTTGAAAATGGCTAAAGGGTGCTTTAATTTGACCAGCTAAAATACTTCATGTTAAATGAATTGATTTTAGTTCAGTTATAGAGCACAGATTTGTGCAGCACAATGCAACAAGTTCAAATTAAATAAAATAGAACCAATTGAATATGAACAAAGTGTTATAAACTTGGACAAAAGCCATTGCTGCAGTTCAGCCAAGGAACACACTCATGAAGGAGTCTGGAAATTAAATGCCTGAGTCTCCAGTGTGGCTTGTCCTCCACCATCCTTGGCAGTGCCTATTTCTAAATGGAGAAAAAATAATGTCAGTAAGACAGGACTTGAATAAATTTGGGGGGCAGGGAGGGTCTTTCATGGTCAGTAGATCTGTTCTTGAAGGAAACAATGGCATCTGAAGGGGAGAGCAAGCACCAAGCTTGAAATTATTTTCACTTTGAAGGGGGAAGGGTAGAATTGTAAACATATGTCTGTGATCTAAAGAGAAATCCTTGAACCTGTTACTGTCATGCAAGCTGCAGTTGTTTGTGGAGTGTGACTGATGTCCAGTAGAATGTAAAATATCTCGAGCTGAAAGGCCTTGGGGATATCATTAGAAAATGTCAGTGTCCCCCTCAGGATAGTCAGATAGCATGTCAAGTGTCACTTTGCCTGATAGTAAAGAAACTTTTCCTTTGCATCAAAGAGAGCTGTAGAAAATGCATTTTTCAGGATTAACTTAAAACATATAATTCACTGAGCATGCTTTCTGCATTAGGTCATCTGTTTGGGTATGTGGTTAAGCAGACTGGGCTGCTTTTTGAACAAAGGAGGTTCACCAGCATATCACAATCTTCTGGGGCATTGAATTTATTGGTTGAAATAACCTAGCTCCTCACCTCTTTAAAAAACCTTTCCCTGCAATGAACATACTGCCTGAAAAACACCAGCCCAGCACATTGCAAATGAAAGCTTTTTCTCTCTGCCTGTTTTTTTGGAGCCCTACTTTGTACACAGTGTTATTTGATCATGCTTGCCGCAGGCTTCCCAGACATCAAAGCACAGTTTGAGATAGAACTCGGTGCCCCACTGAAACACGAGCAGAGATCTACCTGTTTGATTGGGGCTTCTCTAATTTATTTTATTTTCTGCTTTGCTGTTTGCCCCCCGTGGGGGCTGCCTCCTGTGCATCGCATTCACGCTCAGCCGTGGTTCCTCACAGCCCAGTGAGCAGAGGGGGCTCCTCCTGTCTTGCTAAAATCTGCCTCCTCCTGGGGATGTTCAGGAAGGCTGCCCAGCCAATATTGTCATTACTGGGTTTGGTGGTTTGTGTTCTCTGGGTGCCTTGCAGTGTAATGTTTCAGAGTGGGGTATTAATAACTCAGCGCTATGTGAATATTAAAAGAGGCTCATGTGTCTCAGTTAGGAAAGGGGATTAATGCAAAAATGCTTTTTTAAGAGCAGAGCTATGATGTGGAACCAAATGCAGACCAGTGTCAAATAAGCTGATGTGGCCTTTCCCAAATTTTGGGTTTGTTAAAGAGCTCTTTTATGTCTGTGCTCCGCTGCTGGAGTTTTCCAGACAGACAGAGGGCTGCCCTGAAATGTGCTGGGCCTCTCCCCCCTTGCACCTTTCAGTCTGATGGAGAAGAAAGGAGAAAACCTAAGTGGAGAGGAGGCAATGGCCACATGATAGCTCTGCACTCAGCTGCTAAAATCCCTCCTTTCCTCTGGAAAGGTGGGTGAGGGTGATTGTGCATTTGGGGGTTATGTGCAACAAAATTACGAAAAACAGTACCTTAATCCTGTTTCTCTCTTTCTTCTCCCTTCACGCCATGCTTTCCATTTCCTATTATTCATACCTTTTTTTATATATCTCTTTTTATTCATCCATGCCCTTTTCTGTCTCCATGGGACTCTGTGTTGTGCGCTGTGGGCTCCTGGCACCGCACACAGCTCACCCTTTCTTTCTCCAATCAGGATGGCGGCCTAGTGGAAGAGCCCACTACTTCACCATTTTTGCCTTCACCAAGCCTGAAGCTCCCCCTTTCAAACAGTGCACTCCCTAATCAGACCCTGGGCGGGATTGCCTCAGGGCTGGGCATGCAAAACTTGAATTCTTCTAGACAGGTAAGGCTGTTGGGGGAGATCCCAAGGGGAATTTCAGCTCTCTTGGAGTAGCTGCTAGTGCCCATCAGCCTCTTCCCCAGGGAAAACAGGCTTAAACTGGAAGTGCAACAGCTTTGTTTATGTGGAATATCAGAGGAGGAACTACCTGCTGTGTAAACATTGCACCTTACAGGACATAAAGCAACTGCTGAGTTGTAATTAGCCTGCTGATGGCATATCCATCAAGAAGAGACTGTAATGTTGTGGATTTATACCACTGAACCCTGATGTGGCTCTGCCTTCATTGATGGGAAATCTTTATTTTTGAGGCAATGCTAATTGTCACAAGACTTTAAGGCAGTGAGATTGCTCTAATTCATCTTTCCTGGTTGATGTAATTATTCTGTGATGAGATTAGGGAGATGTCATGAGGGCATTTTTATTCCTGCTCCAAGTGTCAATGCAGCTCATCATTTTAACAGGTGGCAAGAAAGAAACTGGGCTTCCAGCACCTGGGTCAGGTAGAGCATCGAGTTAAGGGAGTCTTTTGGCCCTTGAGTAGAACAGGTTGAGAGGGAAAGAAAAGGAAATGAGATGAAGGGGGGGAAACTGATAACCACCCTGAGAGTGAAAGCCATAAAGTACTGGTGATTATGACAGGGTTATTTTTGCCATCAAACTGAAATTCCAGCAAAGATACAAAAAAAAAAAAAAAAACCCCACAGAAAAACTTCATCATTCTATTGTGGCTCTTTATTATGTTTATTCTTTTAAAGTCAGTTTTCTTAATACTTGTCTAGCACTTACGGCCCATTAAGCACATCTTTCCAAAGCAGTCTCCACTAATAGCATGCCCATCCTCAGTAGCTTTGTAAAATGACTAAGTAAAAAAACTGCTTAGGCAGCTGGAGGATGGGATAGCTGTGAGTTTAATGCCTCCTTCCTCCTGTCCCTTGCTATACAAAGTACAGACATTTTTGTCAAACACTTTCCATTGTTCATCTTGTGACCCTCCAGGGTTCTGAATCATTGTAAAAGCCAACTTCAACTTCAGCTGCCTTGTGTTGAGGCATCTACAACGTTTTGAGGTCTGGGGTGTTGGGTATATGGCAGTCTTTGCCCTGCCCAGTTCTAAACCCAGTTTTCAATACAATCTGTATGTGCTGGTCTCTTGATTCGTGCCTGTCATAATCACTGAGAATAAAGCTGCACAGACAGGTAACTCTCAGGTTCTGTGCTGAGTGGTGTCACTCAGTGCCTGTCTCTGTTGTCCTGCTGCAGATACCGAGTGGCAATCTGGGTATGTTTGGCAATAGCGGAGCAGCACAAGCCAGGACCATGCAACAGCCACAGCAACCGCCAGTGCAACCTCTTAATTCATCCCAGCCTAGTCTTCGTGCTCAAGTGCCTCAGTTTCTATCCCCTCAGGTCAGACAACACCTCACTCACATGTTTTCCCCTTCCCTGAAGCTCTTCCCATGTGCTCTGCCATGCTCCTGAGGCTTTGCAGCCACCTCTGCCTGGCCACGTCCGTGTTATTTATTTATTTATTAGGCAGGAAGATGTGGCATGGCTGAGATGTTCACACCTCATATAATCATATAATTACCTCTGAGAGCACATTCTCGTGCTCCTTTTTGCACGGTGGTGTTTCTGAGGAGTTTGTCCTCATCTCTTTTTTTATAAATGAACATTTGAGTACTGTTATTACAACTGCATTAGAGCCTCTTGCTAATTTTTTTGATAGTTCACACTATTACTTCTGGTGATAGTAACATATCCCAGCTGATGTGACTCCTAATAATGGCTCACGCTGTTTCCACTGTTAAAAATAAATGTACAGTGTTTAACACTCTTCTCTTCTTTAGGTTCAAGCACAGCTTTTGCAGTTTGCAGCAAAAAACATTGGTCTCAGCCCTGCACAGTTAACCTCGCCAATTAATAATCCTCAGCATATGACGATGTTGAACCAGCTCTATCAGCTGCAGCTGGTAAGTTAAAAGATGTGGCAGATAAACTCTAAATCAGAATTGAAGGCATGAAGATAAAATAGGAGAATGACTTAATTTTTAAATGACGTGACAGATCTTCAAAACAATCAGCTGCTGATTTCTTTGGTAAAGTTTCTTTTTAAGGAAACACAATCTTATTTTCTGCCTTGGGCTTTATAAATAGTCATTTGTGGAATAATTATCCTTTACAGCTGATGAGTGGAACTAAAAGTCAGTTGTCTTCCTACTGGTATGAATAACACAGTGTGTTCTCAACCAGCACTGGTCTGTGTGTTACATGTCAGTAGGAAGATTAAACTGGACACGTGTGTCACAACTTAACAAGAGAAACCTTGGCAGTGCTGGTTACCTGAGTTACCTACAGAACTTCTTTACTTACCTCACTAAAAAATAAAGTGTAATTAGAGTATCCTTTAATTAATGGAGTGTATATTAAGCACATTGTGTGATAAGAACTACTTACTTCTGTGTACTTTTGCTGTGTTTGCATATTTTACATCTGTATTTTGAATGCATATGAAAATACTTGAATTTTAAGAATATTTTAGAAAGAGATACTGTGAACTCAGTATTGGCCAGGGTTAAACATAAAATTACAGATGACATATGAGTTAAGTTGCTGGTCTCAGTATGCTAGTCAAACTCTTTCATTAGTAAAAGTGTTTGGTACTATTACTCATTTCTGATTATTTTTCAGTTTTGAGGAGCACAGCATTATTCTCATAATAATTAAATAGTTACCAGCTACTTGAAAAGTACCTGTACAGGACTCCTTTGCATTTTGAATCCATATGTTTGAGAGAAACTTGCCTCGTGAAAAAATATGCTGCCGAGCAAACCACTTGAAAATTGTGGATTTTTTGCAGGAATAATGCAACACAAGTGATTTAACTAAGAAGTGCTGTCAGAACTCAAAATGGCCAAACCAAAAATAATTATTACTATTTATCCTATTTAATTTTTGCTTTGTGTGACAGGGGTTTTTTTTACAGGAAAAAATGTAGGTCCCTATATTTAATGACCACTTTTTGCCAATTTTTTTTTTTTAAAAAGATGGACACGGGACCTAAATAAATGTACTATAAAATACATTTATGGCAGGATTATGACTGTTGCTTCGTGGAGTGATTTCAGAACGTTGCAGAGTTTGCCTTTTGTGTGTTGTGGTGCAGCAGGGCAGTTGCAGGGGGAGTTTGTGTGTGCTGTGCCTGACCTGTCCCTGTCCCTGTCCCTGTCCCTGCAGGCGTACCAACGTTTACAAATCCAGCAGCAGATGTTACAGGCTCAGCGTAACGTTTCCGGACCCATGAGACAACAGGAGCAGCAAGTAGGTGTCCCTGCCAGCTCAATCTCTGCTTTAGGGGTTGGTTTCAGTAGCTTGGAGAGGCTCAGTGACATTACACCAAAGCAGCTAAAGCATCCTTAAATCAGAAATGCAGTGTTTGAATGCTGGACAGGGACGGTGCTGTGTGATAAAGCTGCTCCGCAGCCTTGCTGGAGGAAAGCTCTTCAGCTCTAAATACAGCTGGTTTTTGTTTGTAAGGAGATGCAGGGTGTTGTTTCAGTGTAGAGGAAGGCAGAGAAACGCAGTGTGTTTGTGTGGATTGCTCACTGACAGTTGTTTGTTGGCTCTCCCTGCAGGTTGCACGTACAATCAATAACATGCAGCAGCAGATCCAGCAGCACCAGCGCCAGCTGGCCCAGGCCCTGCTTATGAAGCAGCAGCCTCCCCCTCCACATCTATCTTTGCACCCCTCTGCAGGCAAATCAGCCATGGATAGCTTTTCACCCCATCCCCAGGCTCCCGGCCTTCCTGACCTGCAGACCAAAGAGCAACAGTCTTCACCGAACACCTTTGCTCCTTACCCTCTTGGTGAGTGTCCTCCTGCACCAGCTCCACACAGGGAGTCCATCTCCTTCATTCTCACATCAATGTTTTGCTCCACAGTGTAACAAATATAAGTATAAATATCTATTTATTTATTTATTGAATAGCACTGAAATGCCTTATGTGGTAGCTATTCAGGTGGGCTTTATCTGCTCACCTGTGGTTTGCCTACAAATATCAGAACAGAAAATTTGCCTAATTAACTACTTACATATATTACTATTTCTGAACTAAATATAAATTAACAGCATCATGCTGTAAAATACACAAATGTCATGTTGATAAACAGGAATATAATCTGGGAAAAAGTTGTGCAAAGTCATCTTTCTGCTGTAATCAGCAATTCGGTCAATGTGTTTCAAGAAATTCTGTGGATCAGTTTGAAGGAATGCAGTAAGATTGTAGTGGAGGTGATTACATGTTTCAAAAACATGACTGTTAAGAAAAAATTGAAATCCTCTGCTCACTATTCTAAAGAGATGATTTAAGAGACATGTAAGAATCTTCAAATATGTAAAGGAGAGGTAGGAAGAAGTTTTCTTGCATTTCTTAATGCAAAGATAATAAACTCGAGTTGCATTAAAGGATGTCTAGGTAGACATTAAGAATCACTTGGTTTAAGCAGAGTACTGAAATAAATTATCTGGGAAGTTCCTGAAATCTTCTTCAGCAGCATTTTGTGGTAGGTTAGACAGAGATCTGTCAAATACAATTGAAGTCACAATAATTGATTGGGCCTGGAGACAGAGTGAACAGAGCCACCTTTCAGACGTGTTTGCTGTGTGATTGTTTGATGTATGCTCCAGACTTCTTTTACGACATAAAGGAATTAATTTAATCTCTTTGTGACTCTCTTTATGCTGGGTACAATAGTATTGCCAAGCTTTATCTGCCATGCAGCAGTTAAGAAGGTAATTCTGACTGCTTGTGGTGAGCTGTTGTGGCTGGGAGCATCAGAAGGCAAAAGAATTTGTGAATTAAAGGCCTAAGTCTGTGAGGCTCTTATGGTATCTCAGCTTTCTGTGATCTGCTAACATTCAGGATTATACATCAAAAAAGACACAGATTGGTGTCACAGAAGCATGTCAAAATTACTCCCTAAATAACAGTCTGAGTGATTTTGTTCTGTGTATACAAAACAGAGCCCAGCTAGTGCCCAGCTCTGCTAAACAGCAGCTGTTTGTGTGACCTTTAATTGGTTGCTTTTTGGGGGGATTTTAGCAAAATGAAGTAGCAAACATCGGGGGGGGGGGTGGTGCTGGGGAGACATTAGGAATATTTTGGTTTAGCTATGGAATGCTGCAAACTGGTTTAAACACAACATTCCAGTGCATTCTTCTGAGACAAATGAAGAGACTGCAAGTACAAACACTGACAGCTTTAAAATATTAAAATATTTACATTTAATGTATTTAAAATATATTTTTCTCTTCGTTTTAGCAAGGTTTTAACATTTTCTGAATTCATGGGAGTTCTCTTAGTGTTCCATAAAAGCAAAAGTTCTTGAAAATATGCATTGTAATGCCACATGCTCATACAGGTGTCTGAAAATCAATGTTCAGTAATTCCTGCAGCTGAATTTTTAAACACAGCTTTTCAACCCCTCATATATTATGGATATTTAAGGATCTCTTCCCCCCCCCAGCTGGACTGAACCCGAACATGAATGTAAATAACATGGACATTACTGGTGGTTTGTCAGTGAAGGACACTTCTCAGTCCCAGTCTCGCCTTCCTCAGTGGACACACCCCAACTCAATGGATAATCTGTCTAGTGCTGCTTCTTCTCTTGACCAGAACTCCAGCAAGCACGGTAATGTCTCCTGGCACCCCCTGCCAGCCTGGCTTTTGGTGATTCCAGCCACAGTGCAATTGGAATTACTTCCCTAGTGTTCCTTTTTTGTTGTAAGTGCTCACAAATGGTTGGTACCAAGCACCTTTGAGCCCGTGAGATTTTATAGCTGATTTCTGCAGTGAGGAGCTTGCAGCTGTCACTCCCTACATGCAATGTAGGGTTGTTATTTTTTTTCATTTGTTGAATTTTGTTCATGAGATCATGGAGTTGAAGTAAAACATGCCCTTAGTGTTGGCAGAACAAGTCCCACAATCTTCCCCTTATTCCAGACCTGCATATCTTCAATCCAAAAAAAACTTTACATTGGCTTTCTCCCACAATTTTTCCAGTGTTATTAACCTTCCCCGTACAGAGGTGTGGTGAATTACATAGTTACTCAGCCTAGAGTTAGGGGCACAAACTTCTTATTTTTCCAGAAGTGATTGCTAATCTGTTTGAATACCTTTATCCCTAAAGCCTCCAATATCCTGACCAGTTATTCCTTTATTTCCTGTACAAAATTTATTCTGTTAGAACTTGGGTCTCTATTAACTGTAGTATATCCTGGGTTTTATTATGAGCAGCATGAATTACTTCTTCTACAGCAGTTTTTTATTCTACAAGTAGCTGCACTGCTGATGCCAGATTGCTGTTTGATAGTTTGTAGGAACATGAGAACATCCATTTCACATCATCCATCCTGTCAGCACTGAATGCCTCGGGAAGGATGAGACGAGGGATATTCCTTAGCATGCTGTCTCAGCAAGTTCCTATTTACCATCAGTGTGATGATTTGAATTACTCAGTCTCTTTTTGGCAGGAATTTAGTGTAGAATTCTTTAACTTGAGTGTCTAGATTGTACCAGCAGTGTCTCTCAGCTGCAATCCCTGCTAAGGCTTCAGATGTCGTTAAGCTTGGCTTACTGTGTTTGCATTTTAGTTTCCTTTTTATCTTTGTAATACAGAAATTTAGAAAAAGAAAATAATAACATAATAGACCCTGATGAAATTCCATACCTACAATCCCCATTTCACTCCTTGCAGGTGCTATTCCTGGAGGTTTGAGTATTGGTCCTCCAGGAAAGTCCTCCCTCGATGACTCCTACGGCCGCTATGATCTGATCCAGAACAGTGAGTCTCCTGCCAGCCCACCTGTAGCTGTTCCTCACAGCTGGTCACGTGCCAAATCCGATAGTGATAAGATTTCCAATGGCTCCAGCATAAACTGGCCACCAGGTAACACAATCCAAGGCCTTGGTGTTGGACTGATGTCCCTAAAACACATTGTTGGGTGGGTTTGCCGAGTCCTTTCGGTGTGCAGGAGCTTTGGAGAATTATGACTTCACACACTTCCCTTTTTGTTGTGCTTGAAACAGAGTTTCACCCAGGAGTGCCATGGAAAGGACTGCAGAATATTGATCCTGAAAATGACCCCGATGTTACTCCTGGCAGTGTTCCAACTGGGCCCACCATAAACACCACGATCCAGGATGTGAATCGCTATCTGCTCAAGAGTGGAGGTAAACACACAGATTGTTTCCACATCTGTGCATACTTTCTTTTCCCTTCCAAAAAAGCACTGACCTCATTTGTTACAGATATAATGTATTTTTTTGCATGTGCTCCTAATCTAATAATGCTTCTGCTCGGAACTGTCACTGAATATCCAGATATAATTGTTTTAAAAGAAGGGATTAAGAAGTTTCTTGTTTTTCATGGGAATGTAAATATTTTTATAATCCGAAAGGCTGTGAGATGTAATTTAAACTTCTGTGGTCACTGGAGTTTTTCTGACCTTTATCACATGCTTTTGGACAACATTTTGCTCTCTACATTGCCCACCCTCCTCCATACACTTTATGAAATTCTCAGAAGACAGAATACAAAAGTTCCACTGTTGTTTCTTAGGCAGCAGGTTTCTGGTACACTAATTAATTGTAGCTTTGTTAGAAGATCAATAAGCAAAATAAATTAGAACTGTTTCATCTCCAAAACCATAAAAGAAAAAAAGAGGGAATTGAGAAGTAAATTTGTATTTCCCAGTGCTATTTTCTTTCCTTTTGTCTTGGCAGTGCTTACTTCAGAATAAAAAGGGAATTTTCTAAATCAAGAAAGCATTCTGACTGTGCTACTTATTAGCTACATGTGCTGGAAGTTGATCAAAGGAAAGGTGGTTTGGTTAATTGTGATCTCAGTGCCAAAATAGCCAAGTTATCTGCACGCTATCAGAGCACTGCAGTAGATACAGGACTAGCATAATCAGGCTGTCCAGAAGGACCTGTCAGGATTAAAAATGTGAGGTTTGTTCTAACAGTTACATCTGTGCTAGCAGCACAGATTGTAAATCAGGGCTAGCCTTGAAGTGGGTATCCTGCTCTGGGCTTGTTACCTCAGGCAAGGGATGTGAAACATGAGGGAAGGGAATCCAGAGTGTTGATTGCCTGCAGTGATTTTGGTTGTCTCTTGGCAGGAAGCAGCCTTTCTTTCAGCAGATACATGGAGTATCTGAGTAATGAGTAAGGCTAAATTAACTTTTAATAACTCTAGAGTGCATTAAGGGGGCAGGCAGGTTTGAAGTTATAAAAAGAAAAGCATAAAGATGTAATTCAATGACACTTCAGATACAGTGCACCCAATACCCACTAAAGTCTTGCTACTTTAGAGAAGGAGCATTTGCTCTATTGATGCATAATCTGCCTGTGGAATGAAGAAATAACTCCCCTCCTTAGAGAGGGTCAGCAGAGATGGTCTTTGCAGAAGTAAACAGGCCCTCAAGAGCTCAGACCTTAAAAGCAGTGCCTGTGGGGATCAGTGTGAGCTTCCCTTCCTCATTAGCTTTCTAGCTTGGTAATAATAGAATTTTAATAAAAACCATAGTTGCAGAATGTGTTTCTTTGTGCTTGTATAATTGCAGCCTGAAGCACAGAGCCTGTGCTGACAGAGCTGCTTCCCACTTAGAGGGTCAGGCTGTGGGGTGTGCTGTCCTCGCCCTGTGCTCTTAAAAACAGGCAAAATTTAAGCTTTTGGGTCGGTTTTTGCTTTGCCCTGTTTGCTAATGAAGCTTTCAAGGGTCAGCTTCTCAAGGAATCAGGACCAGTTTGAGCTCTGGAGGCCTTTCAATCTGCTATAATTCCATAGTTCCTACCTGGGGAATAGATTATTTCCAGACAGGGCCTCATAGAGAGTTCTGTTGCTTGTAACTGATGTCCTTTGGAGCACAGGGAGTCTGGCTGAGGTAAAGTTTGGTTGGTTGCTGTTCCAGTTGAAAACAAAGCCTATGTTTTTTATTGAGCTGAGAGGAATGAGATTGTCCTTTTACTTCCTCCCTTCTACCACAACACAAATGCTCTTTGCTACAGAGCTCACCTATTTTTATTAGTCAGTTAAAGATGTTTCAGTATCACAGCCCATCTCTGTGTGTCAGGAATGATAAGTCACCCAGGATACACACTTGATTTTTTTTTTGGTGGCTGGAGAGAATACATCCAGCTCTCCTGGTCTTTGCAATGAAGATTTTTTATTTCATGTTCAGTTTCTTTCATTTGCTGCCAGTAAGGAAATTGTACGTATTGCTTAGATAGCTGCCTAGATTGTAAATGATTTACTGAGGTGGTTTCATGCTATTTCATTTATGTTATCAGTTTGAGAAGAGATTACTGAAATATATCTTTGCTTTTACTGAAAGTCTGGAAAAATTTAAAAATACTTTTGGGCATTAGGATGTAGGGGAAGTGTTTACCTTGAGTAATTTAGGGCAGATCACCTGTGGTAAGAGGTTACTTTATCATACACATCTCTGCTCATCAACAGTTGCCATTGCCTAAGTCAGCTGGCAGAGGACCTTTATAAATGAAGCCTGTTCCTCTGAGACTAAACACTTTAACACTGATTATTGCAGTCTTGTATCTCAAAGGAAATGCAGAATTTTCCTTCTGCATTACAATTGTTCCTGTGCCAGCTTTCTTCTCTTTCCTACTAAAGACTTCTGCCTCACTTTATCACGCTTCTAATAACATTTCATTCTCAGACTTCAGAGACCAGGCTGATTAAGGAGAATGCCTTGCATGGTTTGTATTTGCACGTGATAGATTTGCTTATGTCACACCAAACATCATTATGCCCATCTTTCTTAGTTGCTTCTCTGCTGGTTCTGCAGGGTCATCCCCAACATCATCTCAGAATGCCACGCTGCCTTCATCGAGTGCCTGGCCGCTTAGTGCCTCCGGCTACAGTAGCTCTTTCAGCAGCATTGCATCTGCACCTAGCATTGCAGGTACGGCCTTTCTGCTTCCACAGCTTCTGCATTCCCTGGAAAAGGCCCTAGGGAGTGCTCTCCCAGTGCTTCCAGGAGTGCTGCCCCAGGCAGAAGGGTGTTTGTAGCCCTGTGCTGGGTGGCAGCTCTCCTGTCAGCTCTGCGGTGGGGAGTGGTGGATGGTGTGCCTGGAACTGTGCTGAGGAAAAATGGATTTATTCCACTTGGTGTCATTTAGTACTGACATCAAGATCTTGGGGGGGGGGAACACTGTCCAGGGCCTCAGCAGAAACAGACCCTTCCAGGAAGAGCTGATGTGAAATTTGTGGTAATGAACTCACTGTTAAAAGTGACATATCTTCAGCTCAGGAAAAGCTTTAGTGGTACCTCCAGGAGGTACTTTTTGCATGGCTCTGGAGGGGTTGGGTTTGGGGCTCTTCAGTGTCTTTTTATAGTCAAGCCAAAGCCTGATGCTCCCCTCTATGGCTGAGCTGATAGGTGAGCTATGTAATTACCCCATTTTCTTTACTGACCCTTAAATTCTGGAGCTTCTTTTTGCAAAACATGGCAATTTTACTTGCAAAATAGCTACCTAAATATGCAGTTTGTCCCATTATAAAAATGTGTTGGGCTGTGTAGATGGATTAGATATGAAAATGTTGATCCACTGAAAACCTTCCCCTTCTCTGAAGGTATAGCCTCCGGGTCATGCTGCAGAATGCAAAATAAAAAGGGCTTTTTGGGATGTTTTCCTCCAGTGAAAGGAGAAGAAAGGAGTGGCTTGCTTTTCTTCATCTGCCATGCATTTCTGCTTTACTTGCTGCTTTTTTGTTGTTGTTTTTGCAGTGTCATCTAATGTTTGTGTTACCCCCATGAGGAGTAGTGACACAGCAATGCCTGAGCCATGGTGCTGTGCCTGTACTGGGTGCCCCATCACAGGCTGGGCTGCTCTGAGCTCTCAAACTCAGACTTTCTCCCTCTCCTCTCACCATTTTACACTCATTAATGTCCTCATTGTCATTGTCAAATTATTTTTGTTGCTACAATTTGCCAGAACAGAGAATGGTTGCCCTTTCACTTAAATTGTTATGACTCAATATGAAATAATTGAGTTAAACGATTTAGATAAATGGAGGCAATTTGGGGAGTGTGTGTGTATGTAACTGAGTCTGTGATTCTGCAACTGGTAAATTTGGCTTTGGGACTCAAAATTACTCAGTGCCTGCTTGATGCCTTAAAGCACTGATCCAGTATAAACTTAAATCTGCCAGTTTTAGTTTTATAAAAATTCATAAGATTTTTGCATCTTGGACTTTATCAGACCAAATATTTTCATATTCTCTGCAATCAGCATTAAAGCATTGGGGCAGCACAGTCACAGCATCATTTGCTGGGGCAGAAGATGCAGGATTGGGTCCCTTTCACTCCATTCCAGCCCTACAGGGGCTGCCAGTGTTGGTAACAGCAGGGCTGTGCTGTGGCAGGGAAATTGGGCTCTAATTGCACAGCACGTGTTAGTGTGAGGAGGAAAGGCAGGGATGTGTAAACCTGAAAATGAAAAAAGATTTGTCTGCCCCTCTTGAGTGCTATACTGTGTTTGCTGTTCTTGGGTTTGTGTTATTTTATAAAACTTTGATTTGGCAGGAACAGCAATAAGAGTTTAAAAACTGATCAGGGAAAGAACAAGCGACAGCAAAAAGTTCTAAAGACTGACAGGTTGTGATGTGGTCTGATGTTCCGAAGACTTAGTTTTTCTCAAAGATACTTGGGAAAAAGAGTATAGGTTACTTCAAATATTCAGAAATAAAGTTTTTGTTGGTCTTTGATCTTTAGAATTTTAATAATGCACCAGAAGAACATATGGATATACTGGATTATTTGTATCAGGTAAAATGAGTTGTGCAAGAAAAAGTGTTTAAGTCCTGTTAACCTTTGAGAGAGACAATCTCTAAGTGTTTCATTATAATTTTGGTGAAATCAGGTTTCAAATACCTACATCCATTTTCTGGACTTGTTTCCATGTATCATCTTTTACAAGAAAGCCAAACAATGGATTTTCAAAAGAGAGCTTGCATGTAGCACGTAGTGTGAGTTCACTAAACACAAAAGTACTGACAATTGTGAACACTGGTGTAAGTAGGTTCAAAGAATATAGGATTTACAGCACTGCATGTAAATCTGCATGCAAGTTGTTCTTTTCCTTCTGAGAAGCAGGGAGGTGTAGCACATGGTAACCCTGAATGAAGAACACCCAAATGTGTTGTTTTTCTCTTGCAGGTAAACTGTCAGACATCAAGTCCACGTGGTCCTCTGGCCCGATCTCTCACACCCAAGCCTCTCTGTCCCACGAGCTCTGGAAGGTACCCAGAAACACTACAGCTCCAACCAGACCTCCTCCAGGCCTAACCAACACCAAGCCATCCTCCACGTGGGGTGCCAGTCCCCTGGGCTGGACCAGCTCTTACTCCTCTGGTACTCACCCTTCTCTCTTCTTTTTAGCATTTTTTACTTCTGCTCTGCGTGTGAGGCTCCAGAAACCAAAGCTTGAACACAGCTATAATGGGTCTGCTCTGGGGATGCAGAGCAGATCTCCTGCCTCTTTATTTCACTTTGGATCAGTTGTAAATGAAGCATCTTTCAGCTGCTCATGTTAGTGATTTTACACAGGAATTGCCCAATTTATTTAACTCCCAACTAGGATTTTTTCCCTCCTGGTCCTTAATTTCTAAAAATGTCTTTTAAGCATGTGTCCTGTTCTGTGGTGTGATCTAAGACTTCAAGAGGAGGCTGTGGAATTTAATATGGAACATATGGATGTGAAGCATTTAGGGCCTGATGGCATTGCAGGGACCTCAGGGAATGCCTGAATTTTTTCAAGCAGGCCCTTTTTTTTTTCGATGCCATTGTTTTGCTTTACAAATATGAGAAACCATGTCTGTATATATCTATATTTAGATATCTCTATCTATATAAATACAGATATGTATGCAGGTATTACACCTATTTTATTAAGCTGTTTTAATAATCTGCTGGCACTAAGTTGAGAATTAAATGTTCTTCCCTCTTCCTACCATTTATTTTGGATGCTTGGTGAAGACCAAACCCCCACCTTGGGAGGCAGATAAAGCTGCTGCCAGGAGTCTCTCTGGAGCACCCACAGGATCCACTGTGGTTCTCAAATTCCACTCATAAATATCAATCTTCTCACTGTAAACCACCAAGCTGTAAAGCACCAGGCTGAGGTTGGAAGAGCAGGTTTTGTTTGGTATGTCCTTGTATCTTTAATCAGGACATTGTCAGTGCAGAAATACCTGTTTTGAATAAGTCATTCACATCAATCTGTCACTGGCAAGAGAGCAGAGTGCTGCAGTGCTATAAAATCTTTATTAGCAAGCAGCAGTCTGAGCCTGGACATCAGACTTGCTTTTAAAATGTGTCTTCCTGATTAATTCAATGCATCCTGAGGATCCAGTTTGTTGCAGTGCCATACCTGCATCTGTTAGTTCCCTAATAGTTACTGTGGGAGTATGAAAAATGCCACAGATCTTTGAAATGTAACAACAGCAGCTTTTCATTCAGCAACCTTTCCTTCCAAGGCAGGCAGTAAATCAAGATGTGAGGAAACTGCTGTAGGATTTGTTTTCAGCAGCACTGAGGCTTGTTAGTGTGTTGTGATTCCAGATCAGTTTGCCTGTAAGGTGCTCTCCAGAGACTGTGCTCAAATGTTTTGTTTGGAATTTGTGTTGCAGGTTCTGCATGGAGCACTGACAGCTCAGGGAGAACAAGCAGCTGGCTGGTTCTTCGGAACCTCACCCCACAGGTAACTGGATCTGTACAAACCCGGGCAGGAAAAGACACTTGGATTTAAGAGACAATGAAAACAACATTTAAGAGATGACAAGAGCAACATTTAGCAGCCTTGGCCGTTTGATTCATTTGAAAGAAGAATAATTATTCTGCATTTATTACTAGTATCTGTCTTCTACAGGGAATTTGTTAAGTTCTCAAAGTGCTGTCAGATCAAGTATGAATTTTCAAGCCTGTAATTAGTCATTCAGTGGGCACCATTTCTGGGTGTATAAGTTGGAGGTGAAGGATGTTGTAAAGCACATACAGAGATGTAAAATCAGATTTTCCTATGGGTTTTTTTAGGTTCTTCTCATATGTCTGTCACATCCTCTGCCTGTCCTTCACAGTGTCATTCCAAAGGAAGAACATAAGGCACAAAGCCTTGGATGCACACATCCAAATTAATCTTGGAGAAAATCTAATTCCATTTATGATGTGTGTTTTCCCTTTGACTTATTTCTCGATTTCTCTGGGCATCTAATGATAAATATAATTTATATAACCTAAATAGGGAAAATCTGTGCACTGGTCTGCAGGGAATTCTTAAAAAGACAAGATATCTCCCTCAATACAGAGGGCAATAAGTGTGTAATTATGTACTTCCTTTTCCCTTTCACTTGCAGTCACTCTTCAGCTTTGAAACACTTGTTTAATGAGTATCTAAGGCAAGATCACAATACCACAGGTAACCTTTGGTGCCCTTGCCTCCCACAGATCGATGGCTCCACACTGCGGACACTGTGTTTGCAGCACGGCCCTCTCATCACATTCCACTTGAACCTGACCCAAGGGAATGCTGTGGTCCGATACAGTTCCAAGGAGGAAGCAGCCAAGGCCCAGAAGTCTCTGCACATGTAGGTTTCTGCTCCCTCTTTCTTCTGTTACAAAGGCAGTTCTAGCTCAGAAAATAATTTCTTAGGTACAACTGATGGCTGGTTACCTTAATCTTGATTTTCCAGATTACTGAATGAGAGAGAGAAAAGTTAACTGGGGGTAGATACTGAATAAGAGGACATTACAAAACTTTGTTCAGCATTAATAATATCCTCAGTTAGGACCTGTCACCTGCAAGGCCACAAAGAATGTGTAAGACATGATAAGGATTCCAGAGGAAGCTCAGGGAGAGCACAGGACAAGGTTTTAGCTTTAAAAAGAAACAGAGAGGGTAAAACAATGCTAAATAAGGAATTTGTTTGTGATGATCACCTTTTTTAAAAGGAGTTATATAAGAGAAGTGTATGACAACAAAATGTGCTTTTGGGGAGTTATAAAATCCATGGGACTAATTGTCATAAGGGCTGGAGAATCTGAATGATAAAATCAGTGCCATTGGGCAGGATGAAGAACACAGGGAGTGATGTTACAGGAGAATTAGAGTTGGAAAGCATTTCCCTTTATCAGAGTTATAGCATGAGCATAATGAAGGTACTGAGGGTAGTGGCAACATCACTTGGCTGGAGAGCTTCTGTCCTTACTCCAGAAGAGAACTGAGGCTCCAGGACGTGTCAGCAAGAGGAAATAATCTCCACATCTATGTATTTGGGTGTTTGTGGATGTAGAAAGGTGGATAGCAAACAGGACAGAGCAGACTTGGTTGAAGAGACAGGGACTGCTCAGAGTGAGTGGATGTGGTGGAAATCTTCACCTCGATTTCAGCCTGGGGGAAGGTGGATCCCTGTCACAGAATTGTTTGGGTTGGAAGGGACCTCGAAGTTCATCCAGTTCCACCCACACCCTCCACTATCCCAGGTTGCTCCAAGCCTCTTCTGGTCCAGCCTTGACACTTCCAGGGATGAGCAGCCACAGCTTCTCTGTGCCAGGGCCTCACTACCCTCACAGTGGAGAATATTTCCCTCATATCCCATTCAACACTGCTCTCTGCCAGTCTGAAGCCATTCCCCCCTTGTCCTGCACTCCAGACCCATGTCCAGAGTCTCTCTCCACGTTCCTTGTAGGCTCCTTCAGGCACCGTAGGTCAGGCTGAACAATCCCAATCCCCTCAGCCTTTCCTTCCAGGCTACCCACCAAAACCACTCTTCACCCCTTGTCCCTCACCTCTTGCTCCACCTCTTTGTTGTTCCCTCAGGTGTGTGCTGGGCAACACCACCATCCTGGCGGAGTTTGCTGGAGAGGAGGAGGTGAACCGATTCCTGGCGCAGGGGCAGGCGCTGCCGCCCACCTCCAGCTGGCAGTCCAACACTGGATCTACGCCGAGCCGCCTGGGCTCCTCGGGCAGCTCCCACGGGCTGGTGCGCCCCGACGCCGGCCACTGGAACCCCCCGTGCCTGGGGGGCAAGGGCAGCAGTGACCTGCTCTGGGGGGGGGGTACCCCAGTACTCCAGCAGCCTTTGGGGCCCCCCCAGCGCCGACGACGGCAGAGTCATCGGGAGCCCCACGCCCCTCAACACCCTCCTGCCGGGGGATCTGCTCAGCGGGGAGTCCATCTAGGAGAGGAAACAAATGGAAATAACAATCATCAGCACTAAAGGAAAACAAACAAACAAAAAAAAATTACAAAAAAAATTACAAAAAAAAAAAAAAAAATTGGTAACCCTTTCCAGTCCCGGGCTTGATGAAGAATCCAGCTTTAACCCATGAGACTGGCAGCCCTCCTTAGTACCTCTGTCCAATATCGAATCCGAAACTGCAGAAGTCCTTGTGAACTGTTCCTGAAACAGTATGGGCTCCTTTGGTCAGTGTCACATGCTAATGACAGGTTTTATTTTTTTCATGGCTTTTTTTTTTTTGTTTTGTTTTATGTCGTCTTTTTACGTTTGTATGGTGATTTTTCAAAACCAAGTATAAAAGCTGCTTAGAATAGGTCTATCATGAAGGGCACTTTTCAGAATTTGGGCTGGAATGGGTTATTTTATCAACTGGGGGTGGGGTGGGAAGGGGAAATGAAAGCCTATTTAAATGAGCCTGTGACTATTATGCACATTACAGAGGCGGACCCAATAATCAGAAAGGGTGAAGTGTGATATTTACCATTGGTACAGAAAAGTGATGAATCCCAGTGGCAACTCTGGACTGTACAGGTTGAGAGGGGGGGGAGGGAGGGCAGGGTTGGGGTATCTCTGTGTCCACTACTCCCATGGATCTGCCTATGCACATTACCCTTGTTTCATTACTTTTTCATGTCATTTTTTTAATCCCAAAAAATATAAAAAGTAAAAAAAAAAGAATAAAAAAAATCAACAAAGAAACAAAAAAAAACTTTTAAAAAAAAAAGCAACAAACCATATCAACATGCAAATACTTGAATCCAGCAGGCCAATAACAAAATGTGAACACTTTCTAAGTTGAATTATTACACTTCCAGGTCAGCATCAGTACACAAAAAACAGGCTCTAAGAATTTTTTTTTTAAAAGTTCAGACTCTATGTTTTTGTTGGGACAGATGTGAGTGTGTGTGTGTGTGTGCCTGTGTGTGCGTGTGCCCACGTGTGGTTTAACTCAACGTGTGAAGTTTTTTCCTTTGGTTCAGTATATGCTTTTTATTTGCTCATTGGTCAAATGTTTAATTGTTATTAGCTTCTAACTTTGCACTGAGTGTCCGCAGCCCTTCTTGTAGCTAATCCTGTAATGGTAAAAACACACACAAAAAAAAAAAAAAAAAAAAGACAAAAAAAAAAAAAAAGGAAAAAAAAAAAAAGGAAAAAAAATGATAGAAGGGGCCGGCGACAATTAACGTGTAAATTTTTAATCAAGGACTCTTATTGCATTTTAAAAATTACAGTGTGTATCTCTGGAGAATAATATGTATATCTACCTTTAGCGGCTTTTTATTGTGGACTAATGCAAGAAAATTATTACCGGAGTATTGCACCATTTTTCCATTCGGAATATAAAGTTTAAAAAAAATACTCTTGTTGAACTGTGGCCATAGATAATTGTAAAGAGTTGATAGTTCCCTTGCAAGCAGGAACAGAAACAAGCACTTGGACATAAGTTTTGACTGCTTTTGGAGGAGCCAGGAGTTTTGGCTCCCACCTGTTTACAGACCTTTTTTTCTCCTTCAAACTTTAAAATAAAAAAAGGAAATTTTAAAAAAAAAAAAAAAAAGAGAAAAACAAACAAACAAAAAAAAAGACTTCCATCGTAAAGAAAACTTATTTTCAGAATGAAGATATGCTACTTCAGAGCTCTGGGATTGAACAGTGTTGTTGTATTATCCTTTTCTTTGGCCATTGCTGTGTACTATTTTTGTTGTTGTTTTCCTCCTCTTCGTCGAAGTGGCGAAAACTTTGTGATCACTATCTTGCACATGGTGGAAGATGTCTCAGGAAAGCCGGGTTTCCCGAGGAGCAACTCCACACCATTTCATGTATTTTTAAAACCCAACTCCTAGCACTGAAGATATTATTAAAAAACAAAATAAAATAAAAAAAAAAGACAGTAAGAAAGAAGAAAATACCTAATCTAATGTGTAGCAGTTACATATTTACCAAATAATGGACTCAAAAGAAATAGATGTTTGAAGAGTGCTTTATATATTAAAAAATCGCTTTATGTTTAAAAAAAGATCAATGTTTTTGATTGTTTTGAAAGGAAGAAAGACAATGGAATAACATACACTTCAAGTATGTTTTAAAAATTATATGAACATTGTGCTCCCTGCCTGCTTGGATCAGGAAACTTGTGCATTACATTTTTTTTTTTTTTTTGGAAGATTAGCTTTTTAATGGTTTTATCAGATTTAAAGGGTCCTGCAAGATTGCAAATTAACAAAAGCTGGTTTTATAGAGGATCATGAACTATGCACAAACTGGGTTCAAGACTTGTTTTTTTTTTTTCCTCAAGTTTTAGTAGTGTATTTAGCTGAATAACCTTTCCTCAGAGTAATTGCATCTCATTGCCATTACACGCCTCTTACATATATATTTTATATATATATATATACACACACACACTTATATAAAATATGTATGTGTGTATGTGCGTGTTTACATACAATTTTCCATGCTGAGGTTTAGCATTGAGTTGTAGAAAAACTCCTGATATTTTCAAATTGGGAATGAAAATTTCTGTTGGAGGGGTTGGGGGGGGGGATGGGGGGGGTTTTTTTTTTAGGGGCTTTTTTTTTTTTGCCTTTCCTTTTGAATTAAAGATGTCTGTAACTCTGAGATTAAAAAGAAAACCAACAATTGTGGCTTTTAATGTTTATTCTCCTCATAGAATGTGATTGTTAAAAGAACATGCACCGAAAGTTGCTTTCAAGAGTACGAAGATTCTTTGAAACTTAATAAATTGCAGTTTTTTCTTGGCTGTTGAAATAATGTGTATTTTTCTTTTATGCAGGGGATACTAAATATATAGATATTGTTAAATCTGTGAAGGTATTTCATGGAAGAAGTTTAATTTTGGATGAGAATGCTGTGTACAGCCAGGCAAACCCCTCCTGTTGGTGTGCTCACCCCTCTGCTCTCTGCTGGTGACACTCATGAGCTTTTCCATCAACGCCTTGCACCTCTCACCCAGGAGCAGCAGTGCCCATTTTTGTGTTCAAATCCTGTTTTCCTCACATATCCATGTCTTTAGTAACACATTAGGTGAGTCTGTAACCCTTCCAGCCAGGCTGGAGGCTCCCCTGAACCCACCCCAGTTTCTGGGCCTGGATGTCTCTAAAGTGCCAGTTCCACTGATGTTTTTGAGGGGAGCAAAAAGCCCCTAAAAAGGGGAGAAACAGCAAAATATGTTCATGTTTGGCCTTGCAGGGCTTGAGTTTAGGAAGGTGAAGGTTCTTCCACCCCAAAGATGCCGACCTGAGGCCCAGGAGGAGCAGGGTTGGGGGTTTTGGAGAGATCCCAGCCTCGCTCCATTCCCTGGCTGTTGTGTTCCCCTCCTGCCTCCCCCAAACCAGTCCCTGCAGCTGATGCTCGCCCCAGGTCTCAGGGCTCTGAGTTTTTCCTGAGGATCTCATTCCCCCAGTCCATTTGGGAAGGGAAATCTGGCACAGACAGCTGGATTATTGAGAGTTGTTCCCTGCCCTGACCCACCCAGCTGTCACTGGGGTTGTCCATGAGCCACAATTCCATAGGAAAGCCCCAATGGGGCAGGGGGTCTGAGTTCTGCTGGCAGATATGATACAGTTAAAAATGCTCAAATCCAGCTTTGGGGTAACTTCTGGTATGGAAACAGCAGAAATTCCCAGTCTGGAGCCTGTTCTGCCAATTCGATTGATGTGGCTCCAAAATCACACTGCTGTTTTTTACTGGAAGCTGCTTCCCCTCCCACGTCCTATTTGATTTTTTTTTTCTATTCTAAGTGTTTGTAATGGAAGTTAAAAGAGAGTTGCCTTTTCTTTGCCTTCTCTGATTCTTACTTTGGTTTGTATTTTGTTGGGCATTTTGTCCTTGCCAAGCAGGGCTTTCAGTTTTGGTGTCTCTGGGCTTTGTTGTCAAGACATTGAGGTCCCTTATGGAGTCAGATGTTTTATTCTTCCATGAGGTTGACAGCAACAACTTTTTGTAAATCAGATGCACTCTTAAAATTCAGAACCCCTCCCGATACATTAAAGGAAATTACAGCTTTTGGTCAAAATCAATCTTCTAGTGTTTGTGTAGCTCTTTAATTTTTTCAGTGTCATTCTTTGGCTTCGATGCTGTCCAGTATTTCTGAAATTGTAAAGAAAGCTCCTGATGATCAGGATTCACCCTCTGGCTGAATAATCTTTACAAGAAAACATTTTTAACACTTTGTGTTTTTCTGTATGTTGCGTTTGCTGTACCCTCCATGGCACCTTCACTGCATGGCTCCCTGTCTTTAGGCCAAGAGAATTTCTCTTTCCTAAGTGGTCTGAAACTGTCAGATTTCTTAGTTCTTTGTCTAGTTTGTGGGTGGCACTGGCAGAGCAGATGTTTTGCTCTTCTCCAAGAAATATATTATTGTTCTTGCTAATTCAATATATGATTGTGTATGTGAAGGAGCTTTTTAATTAAAAACAACAAAAAAATTGTATATGGCTACCTGTATGTGTTAAGAATTACCGCAGTTGGAAGAGTCCAGAAGTGGAACTGGAAAGCATTTTAGGATTTGGGTCGTGGGCAGCTGCAGGGTGGAGCTCAGCTGAGCTGAGCATCCTCTGCTGCTGCACCTGAGCTGCTGCTGAGCCGCGCCCTCTGCGCTGCTCTGATGTCCAACCCGTCCTGTGGAGCCTCTGGTGTAGCAGTGGTTCAAGCCCAGAGAGTTCCACATCCCCTGAGGAATTTCTGGGGGCCTAGAGAGTGAGGCCCCTCGAAGGTAGAGTTAAGTTTGGCCTTGGAAAGGGGGTCGAACTCCCCCCTCCCGTCCCTCAGTTAACAATGGTATCTTGTGTCTCCCTCTCTCCTCCCTTACTCCTCCTCATTAGGCCCTGACCTTCTGACCCTTCCCTGTTCCTCCCCTGTACCGTTATGAGATAAGTTGTAACCCTCAGAATAAAAGTCTGAAAGCTGGGATTTCCAGGGTCTTTTGTCCCTGAACCCGCAGAGCAGACTTTGTGTGTCTTGTGTCTGATTTGAGCTCCGGACAAGGGAACACTCTCTCTCTCAGCAGCTCTCCAGCTTTTGGGACAGCGGCCACCATCCCAGGGAAGCCCGGCTCACAGCGAGGGGAAAAGAAGTCCTCAGCAGGAGTTGACTTAACAAAAAGGAAACTTTCAGAACAAGCTACCGAGCTGCCGGCTGTCCCTGTGCTCAGCTGTCCGGCCCTCGCCACCGGCCGCACTCTGGTGCTCGGCACTTCTGCCAAACGGGACACAGAGCCCCAGGAACTCTCGGTGTGCCCTGGGGACCGGGCTGGTGCCACCCGCTATTGGGGAAGATGAAATAGGAAAGCCTTATAGATATGATTACCTTGTAAAAAGTGCTGGAAATATGGAAAGTATAATCGAAATTGATATGAAGACAAGGTTTGAGTTAAAGAGTAACTAAGAAACAATGGTAGAGCTGGCTGAAGGGAATCCTCCTTCTTGATAGAACAATGCCCTCTGCCCAGGCAGGTCCAAAGGGCAGAGCAAACCCTGCCTGCCTGGTAGGAGATTCCCAAAAGCAGTTTTTTTAAGGGTTAAAATATAACCCCATATAGTAATGTAATGATTCTTATAGGTTGCATGCAAATATTGTAGAGTTTGTAACTTGTTTCAGATTGGTTAAAGAGAATTAGAATATTCAACAGAGAAGATGATTTATTGTATTGTAAACGGCAAATTGCTCTCTTTTTACTCTCTCTTTTTGCCTCTTTCTCTCTCTGTCTCTGGTCTGCTCTGAGCTGTGTCTTGCAGCCCAGCAGCCTCTCACACCTACGCTCTTTCACAATAAACTCCCATGCTCTAAACCCATCTTTAGAGATCTCTCACTTCTATTTTACCCCTATAACCAAATCCCACAGAGTTAAATCCTACAACCCGCTCCTCGCGTCCCCTCGGAAGCGACAGCGCGCCTGCCGAGCCTTAACTGGGGCAGTCTCTGTGCTGTGCCCTCTGCTCCCTCCTCCCGAGCCCCTCGTGTGCCCCGGAGCTCAGCAGAGGCCGCAGCCGTGGCTGTCCTGGGCAGGACGGACTCACGACCGTGTTTTGGGGGCTCCGGTTCCTCTGCTGGCCCTGCTGGGCAGCCCGTGGTCGCCGCGCTGTCCCAGAGGATGCTCACGGTAGGAGAGGATGCCTTGTCCTGTGTGTGCCCCCGTGCTTGTTTTTCACTGTCCTGTGCGTTGGAAATGAGTCGCTTGTAAATTTTTTACTCTGATGAAAACGTGGTCCCAGTGCAGTTGTGATTTCAGGGTTATTAAAATGGTATCAAACACGATAAGCCGGGAGATTGCTTTGCTTTCAATAAATGTGGTTGTTGGTGAAGGGGGTTTGCCTTGACCTACCTGTGGTGCTGCTGACTCCTGGGAGAGGTGTGTGTGTCCCTCATCTGTGTGTCCTGAATTAATACTTCATGATTCTAAATGTTCATTTTGTACAAGGGATAGTCTTGATAATATTCACAACTGTGGCAGAATCCTCTGTAATTTTTCTGTTGTTCCACCTCCTCAATCCTTAGCCCACTTCTTAATTTATCTGAATTTATTCCTCATTTATGCTGAAAACAGATTCAGGCAGGATGCAGATTTGTGTGACTGATGATGTTGGAAAGGAGCAGATTCACTTTCCATTTTTGCAGTAGGCCTCCTTGTTTTGGTTGCAATATTCAGGGTTTTCAATTATGTTTTGCTCACAGGAGCATCTCACAGGAGCAGGAAAAGCTCACATTTTTCCATCATTTTATCTGATTTCAAGTGGGACTCACTTTTTCTGCCTCTCCCTGCCACTTGTCCCTGTCCCTCCCATCTCTTCCCTCCCTACAGATGACAGGGAACTTCTGCTAAAGGCAGAGAAGGTGATTATTCTGCAGGTAGAGAATGGCAGCTTCTGCCTCTGTGAAGTCTGTAAGTTGCCTAATTAGAATTGTAATCCCAGTGGGAGATGGAGCAGAAGCAGAAAATACCTGAAAGACCAAGGAGGGGACAGACATCAGACCGAGGAGGGGACAGACATCAGCCCCCACAGCTCAGCAGCCCTGGCCTCTTTGCTGGGATAATCACAAATCCCGAAGGAAAAGATTGCAAATAGCTCTGTCACCCTGTGGTGCCTTTATTGAGGAGTATTTTCCCAAAAACTGCTGGGATGGTGTTTCCCAGCACAGTTCCCCAGCTGCCTGAGCCTGCAGCTTCCAAGCTGGAGAGTCCAGGGACAGGGCTGGAAGGAATTGAGCAGGGATGTCTGATTTCTAGGGGAGTGTCATTTCTGGAAGGGCTAAAAATGGCTCAAATTTAAAAAAAAAAATAAAATCTAAAACAACAACAGCAACAACAACAACAAAGGAAAAACACAAAAAACACACAACAAAACAAAAAAATTGGTTTCCCTGTAGGCTGAGCAATGAATTTCTCTTCAGCACCTCTATGTAAATATGAGATGCAGTGAGGTGGTTCTGGGGCTGTGTCCAGCTCTCTGTGTTGGACTCATATCCTTTATTTCCTTCTCCTCAGCTTTCTCTGCCCCTTGGTTTGTGAGTTATGGGTCCCACAGGAACCTGGCTGGGAGCACGGCTGGGAACACAGCTGGGAGTAGCTCCAGAATGATTTCCCCAGGTGCTTCAGCATCTTTCTTGTGAAAATCCCTTTTCTGGGGGCTATTCTGAAACAGGAGACATGAAGTTGAGCACTTGGGACCAGCAAAGGTACCCAGTGACTCCAGCCTAGGATGGGTCTTTGGGCACCTCTTGGTGCTGCTTTTGAGCACAGACCTTCAGAGACTCAGACTGGTTTAAAGGAGAATAAAGCTTTAAAACTCTGTCTGAAGAACAAAACTCTGTCTGAAGAACAAAACAAGCACAAAACACTAAACTCTCATAATATGAAATTTAAGACTCAATGTAGGTGATTTTTGCTTCTGTCCCTGGGAAGAGAAGCAAAAGCAAACTATAAAAAAATAACAGAACCTAGTCCAAAGATGAGAGATTGTGTCATCCAGTACAGACATCTCCCAGCAGAGATAGTGATCCTCATGCCCTTACAGTTCAAACACTGATTTTTTGATCTGTTCTAGAGAATCCAGGTATTCTGGGACATTGGAACCCACTGTGGCCACCGTCTTTAGATGAGAAAGGGAAACTTTTGAAGTGAGTCTAAAGGGAATTGGTTGAAGTCTCCTTTTCTACTTGGACCTTCAACCAAGTTAGGAGGCCAAATATCACATTTTTCAAACAGGGTTATTCTTAGAGTTCTTGTCAATACAAGACATTTAAAGTGCAGCATTCCCCTGGCAAAGCAAGAACTGATGCATTCTTAAAAGTGCTCTGCTGGGTTCATTGTCAGTGGGACCACAGAGGGATCAGCCGTGTGTCCTGTGGGAGGCCTGAGAGCAGAAATACCAAATCTGAGGATTTATCAAGTATTTTACTTTTTTTTTTCTTTTTCTTCTACATATTTATCACGGAAATCTCTGAAAAGTTCATGGCCTACAGAACAAGAAATTGTTATCAGCACCTTGGCATCTCCCTGCAGCCTAAGGGACATCGGGGTTTCTAAAGGACAGACTACACTGGATTCTGCTGCCCTGGGATTAAGGCCAGAGCCAGAGTGGGGAGGATCAGCTCTGCAGTGAAAAGCTGGGAAGTCACTGCTCAGAGTGGAGATTTCTGTGGTTTTGGAGGTGTTGCCTGGCTCCTACTCTGCCCCCCCGAGGCTCAGGGGAGGCACTGCCCTTCCACGGCTTGAGGCACAACTTTGTGCCAGGAAAACAAACCCCACATTTCCTCTCTTTTTCTGCAGCTTTCCTGCTCTGTGAGGGCATGACCATGAGCGTGTGGGGTCAGAGCTCCTGGGGCTGCCTGGCTGTTCTGCAGGATGCAGGGCATGGACTCAGGAGTTTACAGAGCAGTGGGGCTCCTCGCTGGAGCCTCTGGATTTTGAGCAGCCTTTGTACCAGGCAAAGCTCAGCACACCCAGCTTTGAGCTGTCAATTAAAAGGCAAAGGGCTGCAAATCCTCTTTGCAAACGCTTCGAGCCCTGCAGTGGGTGGTTCCCTGAGCTCCTGCAATCTGTTCTGTCCAGGGAAGAAATCTGTGGTGGCCCCAGGCCTGCAGCAGGGTGGGCTGGTGGTCACAGGGGTCAGTGGTCACTGACTGGTGGTCACAGAGGTCAGTGGTCACAGGGGTCAGTGGTCACTGGGGCTGGTGGTCACCGGGGTCTGTGGTCAGAGGGGCTGACAGTAACAGGGGTCCAGACATAGGGGCTGGTGTTTGCAGAGATCAATGGTCACAGGGATCAGTGACCACAAGGGTTGGTGGTCACAAGGGTGGATGGACATAGGGTTCAGCAGTTGCAGGGGTCAGTGGCCTCAGGAATCAGTGGTCAGAGTAGCCAATTGTCACAGGGGTCAGTGGTCAGGGAGGCCTGTGCTGGCAGGGATCTGTGGTCACACAGGTCAGGGGTCACGGGGGATTTATGGTTGCGGGGGCCAGCGGTCCCAGAGATTAGTGGTCCCAGGGATCAGCAGTCCCGGAGGTCAGCGCTCCCGGGGGTCGGTGGCCACAAGGAACAGCAGTTCCGGGGGTCAGTGGCCACAAGGATCAGCGG
>JAHLSL010000074.1:3341674-3383651 GCA_025920805.1 Petroica traversi
GTGGGGTTTGTGCGGGGCCCGGCCGTGCCCAGGCCACCCGCGTCCCTGCCCTGTCCCCCCGTGTCCCTGCCCTGTCCCCCCGTGTCCCTGCCCTGTCCCCCCGCGTCCCTGCCCTGTCCCCGGGGCACCAGCACGGCCCCGGGTTCCCCCTCGAGGGTCTCCCCCAGCCCTGTGCCCTCAGTCAGGGCTTGGCGGGGTGGGTTTGTGCCCGATATCCCCCGTGGGTGCCCCACGGTGCCAGAGGTGACAAAGGGAGGATTTGGGGGCACAAGGGGCTGGAGCCCCCCTGGACGGGCTCAGCATCGCCCTGGCCTCACCCTGTTCACCCCAGGACTGGGCACCCCCATGCGGGACCCAGGGGTCAGCAGGGACACTGGGCTGTGGGGACACACCTGGGTGAGCCACTGATCCCACAGGTGGATCCAGCCTTGGGCTGGGCTGTGGATCTTCCCCAGCACAGCCCGGACTGGGGGGATCACACAGGGTCTCCCCCTCGCTTCTCCTCAACACCCACTGGGACGTTTCCTGCACAAAATGCCAGAAGTGGGGCTGTGCAAACCAGGGATTGGGGGCATAGCTGGGGGCTGGAGCTCCCTGCACCTCTTTTGTTGCAGGGTGTGTGACATTAACTCCTTTTCCCTTTTTCTTCCCCTTCTTCTTCCTTCTCCTTTTTCTCCTCCTTCCTCTCCTTCATTTCCCCTTTTCTGTGCAAACAGTTCAAAGCACAGTCCCAGGTGGGGGGCAGAGCTGGCTCACAGCAGATCCCAAGCCTCACCTGAGGGATGTTGGGATCCAGGAGTCCCCTCAGGCTGCCCATGCTGGGAGAACTGCCCCACTAAGGCCACCCCCAGCACAAGGGAAGGCTCCGAGAAAACACTGAGATTAATTTATTTGTGAGTCTGTTGGGCCAGGAGGAGGGTTGGGGGAGGCCCAGCTCTGTCCCTCAGCCACTGGTTCCCCTTCCTGTGCCCAGGGGAAAGGGTACAAAATCAGGGGTCCCTTCCCTGCTCCCCTTGGCCCGTGGCTGCCAGGGGACCACAGGGGACCAAGGCTGATGGCACAAAGTGGGATGAGTTCAGCAGGGGTCATAGGGAAGGGAATAAAACAAGGTGTAAAATCCCAACCTTCCATTTCTCAGCATCCAAACTCTTACACCAGCATGAGTTAGCGAAATAAAGCAAGTGCCTTCCTACCCCTACAATAAAACCCGGGAGATGACAAATTCTTTTGAGCCTGAATAATAGAGCTGGCTGCTGACGACTTTGGAGAGGCAGCCAAAACCTATCGCTTCCACCCGAGGATTTGCCTGTGCCGGCAGCACGGAGCAGCCCCCGCCCTGCAGCAGCTCCCTGCCGGCCTCGCACCTTCCCCCGGAGCTGGGGAGGGCAGCGGGGATGGGGCCGGCACAGCCATCGGAGGGAGGGCTCCGTGTGACCTGGGTGCTCCCAGAGTGGCAGAATTCTTCTTTTCCATCACTATTTTAGCCTGCCTGCCTACCCCGAGCACGGGGATGGAAGAACAAATGGCCCTGGCTGCTCCTGCAGGGGTTGGGCGCTGCTGTTTGGGCAGGGCCAGCGAGCCGGGACCAGCTCCTGCTCCAGCAGCTGAGACTCGGGACTGGCAGTTCAGGATCCTTTACTGGGAATTTTCAGGCTCGCTGGGAAGTCAAGGTTGCAAATGGAGACACTCAAAGAACAGGGGAGGCAGGAGATGCAGGTGGGGAAAAAAAGAAAACAAGTGAAATTTCTTCCAGGAATTCTGGTGTCTCACAAAAATCCACAAAGAAAAAAACCCAACCAAACAAACCCAAACCACACACCTCAACCAGCCTGACACCTCTCCCGGGGAGCTCTTTGATACCTGCACTGTTATCACCTGCCCAGCTCAAGCAGGGGCTGAGGCTCGGGTTTATTTAATTGCCATTTCAGAGAGGGGCCTGGCCACAAAGGCAGCTCCCCCACATCTCCAGGGACAGCCCAACTGACCAGCAAAGCCACCTCCTTGTTCACCACCTTCTCAAGGACTGCTGCACTCAGCAAGGTCCTGAGCAGCACAAAGCTGGTCCATTGTTATGGGCTGGCATAGAAATATTGACCACATGTTAAAGCTCAAAGTAGGTCAGGCAGCCATCTGGTCTTGCTGACAGACCTCCATGACCATGGGTAAAGATTCTCATTTACAGAAACTTCACAGCTTGGATCAAATTTGAAAGACCAACCATAAACAGGTTGCAGCCTCTGCTCCAGCTCCAGGAGTTAGAAAACTCACAGTTTGAATTTTATTGGCTCCTGTTTTTAAAATAGCTGAAGCTTAGACTACTTCTACTAATTAAAAACCATAATTTCCTGAGTGTAATTGTCTCGGCCTCCTGCCCGAGGTGTCAGTGGCAAACAAGGAGCCCCTCCCTCACCCAGCACTGGCAGACCTGAATTCAGCACATAAAATAACTTGGAAGCTTTGCAGCAGATGAATAAAATCAAGAGACTGCCTCACTTTTTTTTCCAAACAGTTCACATTTATTGATAACAATAAAAAAATCTTTTAAAGACTATCTGTATTTTATTACCAAGAATGAGGTATTATGTATACAAAACATTTACAGAATTTGATATGCAGTTCATGAGGAGGGACAGGGAAGTGAAAGACAGTGATAACAGGAAAGGTGCCAACAAAAGAGTCATTGGCTGAGAGAAGGAAGAGCAGTATGACACAATGAAAGACCAGGGTATGGGAAATTAATTAGTCAGACTGCAGTGATCAAGTCATATTGCCACAGCACTTTGCTTAGAGGAAGATTAACTATTGTTTTTCTGGAATTTTATCTCCCTGGCTGTTTGTGCTGTCATGTGCTTTGAGCTCTAAAAGATGTGTTAAGATCAACAGCAGGAAAAACCCGAAGTGCCACTTTTGAGCCAGCTCAAGTGAAACAAAAATATCTTCAGACTTGAAAAGGGACTGCAACTCAAAAAGGTCTACAAAGCCAGACACCTGGACAGATGTGGAGTGTTGAATGGAGCAGATTCTTTACAGTTGTCAGCAAAATCGCCATCTGAGAGAGAGAGAGAGAGAGAAAGGGGACCACCTTCAGCCCTTACAGCCTGGTGAATAGGGAAAAATGCCATGAGCATCAGCAGGTGAACCTCACTGTGCTCCAGCTGCACTCCCTGTGCTGGGAATGCTGGCTGCTGGTGTCAGGAATTCAGGCAGAGCTCCTGGGAGCAGCCCTGGAGGCACAGCAAGCTCTGAGCAGACACTGGGTGGGAGCTGTGTCACCACAGCAGTGACCTCACTGGCAGCCCAAGTAACAGCCTAACCTCCATCCTCATGTTCTGAGCTCTAAAAAAAGCTCCAGAACAGACCAGCTTGGTTCAGTGTAAGGAGCCTGGTCTCTGAGCACCTGTTACTAAAATACCTGTCAGCTCTGCCACATGCCACAGCCAGAAGGGGCTGCAGCAGAGCTGCTGTCAGGGCTCTGTCACCTGCCTCCCCAGAGCCCTGCAGGCACAAAAAAGCTTCACACTGAGTTCAGAACCAGCTTTCCTCAGGCAGGGGATCCAAAATCTCGAGTGAGTTCTGCTTTCCAAGTGCAACAATTCCATAAGCTCCTCACCACTGAGCTAAGCCAGAGCCTACCCCACTTCCTAGCAGGGACTGCAGCCAGCACAGAAGCTCCTTGTGCCTGCATGGACAATTCAGCTCTACAAGGGTAAGGAAAGACCAAGCAGGGTCTAACTGTGCAAATCCTGCTGCATTTCAGACCAAAATCTTCTCTGCTCCACTGCCAGGTGTGGTCTGTATTTGTCTGACAGTTCAGTCTCTGGAGCCTTTTGCTGTGCATAGAGAGAGGGCTCAAGAGGGAAGAACACCTGAACAAAGTTCACAAAGAGTCCAGCCTGGGCCTCACAAACAGGGACAGAATCCCAAAGGACAGATCACCTCTGGCAGTGGCAGCAGTGAAAATAGTGGAGAAAATCCTTAGAGCATCTTCTCCTGCATCACTCAGAGAGAAGATCCCTGTGCTCCCTGCCCACAGAGGCTGAGCAGAACTGAGGGAAGGGCAGGAGGTCCCAGGGAGTGAAAAGTGCTCAGGAAGGATGGAAGCCACAACTCCTTCAGACTGGTTTAAGCAGCAAGCTGCAGTTCTGCATAAATTCCTGCCAAGAAGAGAATCTCAGTAAAATGAATTTGCTTGGAATGCACTAAGGAAGCAGAGTGAAGCTGCAGCACAGAGCTGGGAACAGGGCTCAGAGCAGCTCTGGATGAGCCCAGCGTGACACAGTGAGGGAGAGCCTGCTCTCTGCCTCTCTCTCTGCAGCGCTCCATGCACAAATCCAAGGAAAGAACAAATTGCTTTAACCCAGCAAAACCCAGAGCTCAAAGTCCCCAGAAATGTGCTCGTACAAAAGTTATAATTAGTGTTACAGCCTGGCCACAGCTCTGTGGGCATGCTTTGAAAAAAATGGACTCACAAAGTCAAGTATCCAGCAACTGCTGTCCTTTGTCTCGGACATCATTAGTGGCAATGGGAGGGAGAACAGTTTGCAGCACTGGAAGATCACAGGGGATTTCTCAGGATGGCCAGGAATGTCCTGACAGGAGACTTGCAGTTGATCTCTAATGCACTACGGAGCATTTTTGGTAGGGTTTCTCTTTTTTGCTTTTTAACACCTACATAGTTTAAAAAAAAACAACAACATTCTTAACTGATGCACTGGTTGGTTTTCCTTTTCGAAAGAGCCCTTGTGTTCAGAGTTAGGATTTGTGCAAGCACACTTGCAAAAATATTTATGGCTGAGTTAGGAAAAAGGGTTAAAGTTAGGAGACAAGCTGTTGGAACTAACAAAGACCAAAACCACTAAGTGTAAAATTCAAACAGCTACTTTGCTATCTATAAAAGGCTTTTTGGGGTGGGGTTTTTTTTGCACAATTGCCAGTTGAATATGCAGTATTGCAGTCAGCTGCCACGGGCGAGGGTCCAGCCATCACATCCATTTGCTTTTCAGCTGCTGTGGCACTACCTGGAAATCATGGAGCTGGAATGGGACGGGCTAGAGGAGGTGGTGGCAGCACTGAGCTGGGAGAATCCACTGTGGCTTGATTCAAGGCTGGTCATGGATCCCCTGCAGAAAAAAAAAAAAGCAGTTTTAAGCTTCAGAACACACAAAAATTTTGATTTCTGCTCTGTATCTACACAGTATTTGTCTGCACACTGAATAAAAAGTAAGTAACAGCTTTGGTGCAGATACTTGAAAGCTTTTTTTGCCTCACTACATAAAATAATGAGGACACTGCACCCCTTTCACAAACCAGATGCTGTTCAAAGAGACAGAGATTCAACTTCAGTCAAGTTTATCCACTGGCAGAAAATGAAATTCAACAACTGGAATTTGAATTGCACCCCCTTCTACAGGACAACCTGCCAAGTCTAACAAGATCTCAGCAGAGCCAAGTGATGAGCACTGATTACCACAAGATTATTAATTAACCCCTTCGATACATTAGTTGCCATCAGTGCAACTTTTTAAAGCCCTCACAATTTACTTGTATTTAAGTGAAGCTGACACTGACTTGATCATCTAAATAATCAGAAAGGTTTGACATTGGCCAGACATACCTGAAATCTTCAGATCCTATCACTTCTGTATAGTACATCACTTTACATTTGTGAGAGGACACCTGTAGAGATGCCAGCACATCATCCACACGAGGCAGGTTGGTTGTAGCACAGGCAGGCATGCTGTGGAATTTCCACTGTAAAATGTAGAAACCAGGCCACCTGGTCACGTGGGAGCCCTGCGAGACACAACAAAAATCAAAAATTAACTTGGTTAACAGAGATTTGTAGGCTTGGCATTTCTTTTTCAAGCTTAGAAAAAGTGCCTACGTGGCCAGAGTTTTTCCCAATGCCAATATTTCAGGTCCTCAACCAAATGGCAGTGCTGGGAAACTCTCCCCACACATCATCCTTATCAAAGCTGGGATGGAATACCAGCAGTTCCTCCAGCTTTTCAAAAGTGTTGAGGGGTTAGGATTTAATATGCTGAAAGGACAAGTTATGCCTTAAAACAATATCCATTTTTCCCATTGATTTTCATTCACAGCTGTCCCTTGAGACAGTGAAAAGTCAAGGCTTCTGCCTCACAGTTCAAGAGGTCACTGCCCATATTTTCAGCTTAACACTTCCACCTTGGTGACTTAAGGAGCTGCTTTTTCAGAGGCTGTTTGAGTCATTTCAAGTGACCAGGAACAGCAGTGGCAGTGTGTGACTGTAAACATGCTGCACGTTACATCAAACTTGGAATTGAGGGACAGGTTGAAAATGGCATAAAAAACCCTTCAGGAGCTTTGGCCATCAGGAGCTCTTACCCTGCCCATTAGAGGGACAAACACACAGAAGCTCAGACAGCTTCCAGCCTTCTCTAATTACTGAGGGCAGGCACTGTGATATTCCTCAAACACAGACTGTTTGCTTCAGAAAACAACTGTCAGAATTACAGCACAAAACATGTTTTGCTACTTTCTGGACGTGCATTTCATTTCAGGTGGCCTCCCCACATTCCTTGCTGATCCATCTCAGTCACTACGAGACCGACGCAACTTCCCCTCCCAGCAGATCCCACGTAAATCCCATCCCTGCAGCACCCAGCCTGAGCAGCAGCTGAAATGCTGGCCCAAAGCAAGCAGCCAGCCCAGCACTGAGTCACCACTCAGTCGTCAGAGCTGTGAGTAAGAACAGGCAGTTTGGGCTCCATCTGCCCCCACAGAGGCTCTGGCTCTCTCACCTGCACACTCTCCCCCTCTTTGCAGATTAGGGGAGACTCCACCATGCTGTAGTCACGCCCCAACTGCCACACTTTGTCTATCAACTGGACGTTGTTGCCTCCAGGAGATGTAATACTGTGAGCTCCCAGAGAGTCCTTTTTGGGAGGCTGTGGGGCTCTTTTGGAGTGGAAGATGTTAAAAACAATGTCACCCTTGCACACGTCAAAATCCCATGTGATCACAGACGAGGCGTCCACGATCTGGATGAGAACCTGAGACAGGAAAGACACATTAGACAACAGCAATTTGCTCAGTAAAGGCAAAGTTCTACAGGAAAACAAAAGACAAAGAACAGAGCTTTTTTGTTGCTGGGCTTAGTTTCTACTATTAAAAAATCAAGGCTTTTTAATAGTAAAAAAAATGGCATTGCAGATACAAATTCCCTCCTGATGGGGTGCCTATTCTAACACACGACTTTCAGAAGCTTTCAAGCAGCTTCTGAGAATTTTGCTTGCTTTGATTAGAAGAATACAGCTTTGAATAGAATGAAAACCAGTCATACTCTCTAAATGGCAACAAAATAACAGGAGGAACAGTTACAAACTTCAGCTACTAAAGCATCACCGTGCACCAGCTCCAGAAGGTGGAAGCACAGGGTCTAAATAAACAAGCAAAAAACCGTTCCCAGGCCAAGAGACAGAGTTCAGAGCACAGGGATGAGATGAAAGCCCAGGGCAGCTGAGCTGTACCTCATGTGGAGCTCCTTTGAACACACTTGCAGACTGGTAGATTGTTTCAGTCCAAAGCTTGATGTCTTCATTCTCCAACTCTTCTGCTGTCCGGTAGAGGGACTTGGGAACCAGCCCACCCTCTGGCACTTCACACTAAAACCCAAAAAAGCATTACAAATTATCTTCTGTGACCATGACATCATGTTCTCTGCCTGCCAGCTTCAGAAACAAACATTCAGCAACACTCTGGAGCGTTTCTATTCTGAAAATAATTTTATGGCTTGTTCATGATACATATATAATTCTTTTCCTATGATCTGGGTGAGGTGTTTGCAGAACTGGACACCAGGGAAACAGATCTTGTACATCCACAACAGCCAGCACCCTAGAAAGGGACTGTGCAAAGGCTGTAATTATCATTTCCACCACCTTCCACTGAAGAAAGATGGGAGACACTTCAGAATCCTGAGGGAAGTGGCAGTAGTGACCAAGCCTGAAAAACAGAGCTACAGAGATCTGAAAGAACTGGGGTAGCTGAATTTAAGGATGGATAGTAGGGAAGTTCAGTAAGTTTCCAAGCAGGTAAAAGGACACTGCAGCCAGGAAAGGTAACAGTTTTGAAGTTACAGTGTCTGACAGCTCAGTACTGGAAGTGATTACACAACCTCCCTAAGTAAAGTTCTGTTTCAAGAAGGCTGTAGCAATAAAGTTGACAACAGGTTCCACAGAGTGTCTGGGGAAGCAGAAGTGTTTGGTAACTGAATTACAACAGGGAATTTAAAAGATCTCAGAGAAGTCATTTTTGTTCAAATACCCAGAAGTAAAGAAGGAAGGGCCTCTGCCTGTAACTGGCAGGAAGTACTGTAGCAATTTTCTTTCTGGTAACACTCACTTTTGCTTACTTAAGCAGTGGATTTTGCCAGCTTTGAGCTCCAAATTAGATAACGCTGAAAGCTACTGCTGCAGCAAAAAGCAGCCCACTGGAGATAAACACATGCTCTACTCCAACACATCCAACTGTACTTCATTATCATTTGAGACTCTATTGGAGCAGACACAGATGAATTTTCAAGAATGGTACAGAAATTAATCTAGAGAGTGTACAAGGACTGAAAACACAGAAAGGCTGTGTTGTCAAAAACATCACAGGTGAAACAAACTGACCAGTATCAGCAAGATGTTAAAATGCCAGATCCAATTGACACCCCAGGTCCAGGCAGGAAACAGCTATCAAGGCATGTGACAAGGGACTGAGAAATTATAGTATCCTCCAGTAAAACCATTTTTCTGGGGGTCATTGCACACCCTGTGTGAGGAGACTGGGCTGTTTGTGAGCCCTCTTAGCAGATGTGCCACATGTTCCTTGGGCTCCTTATGGGATCAGTTTAGGTGATGCAGACTCTTTGGATCAGCTGATGGTAATAGCTCTTGCTCAGAGCTCTGCTACCATGTTTGTCTGAACTTTCCAGGAACTGACTATGGCTTTTAGCTGATCTTGGCTGTTTTGATAAGATATTTGATACTCATCCTAGAGAAGCATTGTACTGCTCTTTTTAAAGTGGATCCAGAAAACAGCACTGAGCCTGCAATCCTACACCACAGCCCCTACCTCCAAACCACTCCTGGAATCACTCTGTGCTTACAGACTTCTTTGCTTAGAGGAGAAAAAAAATTTTAAAAAAATCCACAAATAAGTTGCTTTACACAATAGTTTATATTCATACCATGCACTCTCCACCGAGGAAATCAGGGATAATTTCTTTATCGATGTAATCCAGCAGTCCCCCAGGACCCTGGTAGTCATTTCCAGCATAAATAAGGAATTTCTTCCTAGTGTTGTCATCAATGAATGGACTAACCTACAAAGAAAAAAAAAAACCCAGAACAGATCAGGCCCTCACATTTTTCTCAAGTCAATTCACATTGTTTTCAAGTCAATTTTGAAGGGATCAGTTTTGATCCCACTGAGTGTGGTTATGCAAAGTCCACACTACAAAGAAGCCAAATGAACCAACTATGTAATCAGGTTCTTATTAAATCCACTCCAGGAATCCTGTATAAAGGACATGTTTCCATGTGCAGCATTTGCTGCACATACAGCCTGATCTCTGAAGTGCTTTTACAAACGAAGAGAACTGAGTAACACCCTGAATTACACACATACCAGTGTCCAGAGAACTGGGAATACTCGAGGTGCTCTTAGGATAAGAAGACGACCCAAGGTCTCAGGGTAATTAGCTTCAACCACCTCAATGATTCTCAGCAAGGCTTTGACACCAGGTCTCCACAAATGCCTCATATTCAAGCCTTCCAGATCTACTAGACAGGTCCAAGAGCTGAATTTGAGAGACAAAAAGAAAAAGAAAAATCTCAATAGCATCAAAATTCTCCTTGCTTATGCAAGTGCCCAGCATCCTGAAGTGTGGGGGCCCTCTGCATGTTTTGGTTTCTTCTGTTTTACCTCCTTGCTTTGTGCTACCTGCTGACACTGGAGTTTAAGGGGTGTACACTGATCACTCTGCACACCCTGAACACTCCCCCACAGATATTTTAGACTCTAGATAAAGGTCCAGTTCAAATGAAGCAAAAAAATAATCCTGTCAACAGTCAGCCCAAACATTAAACCATTGCTTTTACTGGGAAATCAATTAAGTGGCCACGCTGCTGCTCTGAAGCAATTTAACATTCACAGTGCAGATTTTCTACTGCACAATGGTGCCAATGCATGTCAAAGCTAATTCTGTTGTCAGATCTCAAGGAAGGAAGCTTTTTCTATAGGAAGAGATATGTTCTTAATACTAACTACTGAGTTGCAGCATGTGTTTCAGTTTCTTTCCAAGTTCAGGTCTTGCCCTGGGCAGGAATTCAAGATTTACAGCTGTGCTGCACCAGCCAGCAGCCATTCCATTATGCATAAGGCTTCTATGAAACACCAAACCCTTGTTTCACTTTAAATGTTTAATCTGCAGCCCTTTAGGATTATGGCCACAAATGAAGATCCAGCAGGCAGCACCATTCCACTGTTACACACACGAGACCTCTCCCTTAGATTTGACCTCCCTCAAGGAGCTGGGGCAGCAAGGTCAGTAACAGGGAAAGGATAAGCAGGCACACCCCACATCCCTGGACCTTACAGATTAGGGGAAGGAAGAAGAAACTGGAGACAGTCCAAGAAACATGGCACCTTTTCAGGGCTGGTTCTGCCTTCACTCCACACCCTTAAATCCATTCTGCACTTACCACTTTCAAAGGTGACCCCTACAATGACTTAAAGATGGGCTAGCAAACCACTGTTGACTGAACTTCACAGGAAGTCATGCCAGTACTTGGAAAACTAAATCCAAGATTTCTCAGGAACCTCATGACCTCACATGGATCAGCAGCTGAGAAGCCACATATAATAAATGGAGAATGCAAACCAGAACTGAGTATAATGAGCTTGGTGTGGACTACGGATGAACAAGTGACATGAAAGCCACACCTTAAACTACTGGAAATGTTACTCATGATATTATCATGGCCTGATTTTTTGACAGCCTGCCCCAATGATCAGTGCCTGTAAAATCCATCCCCCATAATGAGATTTGGCAGTTAGGCTGCACTGCTCTGCAGATATCCAGCAGCAGAAGGGAGCTGAAGAGTACCAGCCCCAACAGAACCATTCTGAGCTGGAGACCAAGGCTGCTGGGGCAGGTGCTGTGTCCCTCAGGCTTCCCCAGACCCATTCCCTCTAGCACTAATTGCAGAGACTCATAATTAACAGTATGATTGTACCTGCATGTGAGACACAGCCAACCCTCTGCTCGTTGCACTGTCTGACATTCACCCCACACACCCCATGAAAGCAGCCAATACCCACAAAGCAGATTTTACCTTATAGGCCTGCCAAATACTTTTGTGTTCTCCTCACATCGCCTCAGCCCTTCTTCATTTATTGAAAGAACCTGCACAAGAAAGAGTGGGGTTTAGAAGAAATCTTAAACTCAGTAGGTGGGATAAAGAAAATATATATATCCAAAGACTAATTAAAACGACAAGATCAAACCAGCATAAACTTTTCCCCCTGCCAAAGAATGAACTAGAAATCACTACAATTACCCCTAATTACTCAGAAATTAAGGCCCCTTTTGAAATCACAGAAAATAACCTTGAAACAGAACTAGAGCAAGCAAACAAAGGTTAGTGTCTGCTTGGAAATGACACTAGGAAAGCAAAATCCAGTCCTTGCTTTTAACAGTCCCTATGGCTGCTCCTGTCATTACCAGGAGTCAAAAAAAGTTTGTGCAAACCTGGAATTCTGCCAGCTTTCTGCTTGGAAGCTGAGCAGATCCAGAGTAACAGTCTGAGTGATGCCTTTAGAGAAGGCAAGCACTTTTTCTTTAAAAATACATTATTCTTTTCCTTGGGGCACAGGCTTGACAAAAACCTGAGTGTGGCATTTTCTCTCCTGTACAAGAGCAGAGACTGGAGTTTGAAGCTCTGCACAAGTGCAGAAGAATCTGTGCAAATGTCAACCAATAACCACAGGAGCTGCCAGGAGCTCTGCCTTTCTGCCATCAGTGGGAAATGACACACAGGAACAGCTACCAGGGGCTTTCAGATGAATTCCTGATGGCCAGAGAGCAACCAGAACAGCCAGAGGGAGGGATGCTGTGGCAGAGGGGAGTTCTAAATGAAGGAGGGAGTTTCTCCCGTTGTTAGGAGCACTCACATAGCGCAGCAAGGCCTCCTCCCCCAGCGCCCGCACCAGCCCCTTGGTGTCCATCTGGCCCAGCCTCAGCACGTACAGCGGGCGCCCGTCTGCAGAGACACAAACAACAGCAAGAGGCACTGAGAGAGCTGCTTCTCAAATATTCACATGGAAACTAACCATGCAAGAGGAAGAATCAGGAGCAGACAGCAACATAAACATCACTCTCTGCAGCCACGCTAATGGATTACCTGAAAACGAGCTGCAAAATGGAGATATCCCGGTTCACAAATAGCTCCCTGACCTTCATGGAAAGTTCAAAGGACTTTGAGCACATCAGCACACTCCAGACCCTGGTATACACAATTAATGACACAGACTATTCTTAGCTTCCAGGCCAGCTCAGGTACACCAATGACCTGAAGCTTTTCCTGTAATTGCAGAGCTGCAAGGAAGGCTGTAAGGTTTTTATCCCTCGTGATGCAATACTGCTCTGGAGAGTTTACAGCAACCTTTCCAGAAAAACAGCCATCCTGAGGTCTGGGAACAAATGAAACCAAGTGTTAACCCAGAGCCTGTCCTCTGCAGAGTCTGTTGGAGCCACACTCCAGCTCTGTCACTGTGCAGAACTGGCACACAGCCCTGCTCATGCAGGTTAAGCCTGGTGAGAAAAGGCTCTGCTCCAGAGATCAGCTTCAGCTGGACCCTCTGCATTAGAGCCCTGCCTTTCCACAGGCAGCCTGCACACTGGGGCAGCCTGACACTGGCAGAAAACTCAGGCATTAAGCTGAATTACTGTGTTGGCTGAAATAGAGAATTGAAGTTTGCATTTTTGGCTCTTAGTTGTCCAAAAGAGCTCCCAGCCTCCTCCTAAAGCTGTGATGCACTTGTAAAGCTTTGCTTCATCTATTCTAATACACAGGCTAAAGAATCACCAGCTTATAAAAGTGAGTATGTTAGCATACAATATAAAAGAAGAAAAAAAAGAAGCTTTCTACATAAAAATCTCCCTCAAGTCCTGTTATCTGTGCAGCTTTACTCCCCTCCACCAGCTGCAAAGGAGGTTATCAAATTATCATTAAGTCCTTTGGGACACAAGGGTAGAAACTGCAAAAAATACACTATTAAAAAAAAAACAAACAACCAAAACTGCAGAGTCAAGGCAAGTTATTTACTTGGCAAAGACACTGCCCCCATGAAACCTCACATTGTTTTATGTTTTATCAGGTGGACTAAATGAAAATGTTATTTTAACATCGGCACACACTTATCTTGGAACATACTGTTTAGCTTTTGAAACTAAACAAAAACTACTATTAAGCTTCATAGCAGTTCTCCCTCCCTCCCCCCTAGACACAGATGCCTCCAAATCCAAACTAACAGCTCAGTAACCCTGGTCCACCAAAATGACACATGAAGGAGAGTCTCAGCTGACAGTGCTGTGTTATCACTGTGCAATTTATATTCCATTAGAGCTCTGTGATTTTAAAAAGACTTTAGATTGACGCATTCCTGTCAAAATAAAAGCCACTCAGATGTATGGAAAACTGTGCTAATTGCAAGCCAAAATAATAACTTCTTTTCTTTAGCACTGATAGCTCATTCTAGACAACAGGCTTCATTATCACTGCTGCCTTTGCTATGGCACTAAAAGCCACACAGCTTAAGTGTGGCACATTTAGCAAACGTAGGAGGAAAGGAGCAATACTAGAAAAGAGGGTTTAAAAAAAGAACCTACCGCTGTAAAATTTTAAATTATAGAGAACTGCTCAGCTCTGAAATAGTGTTTCCATTATTGACAAAGCCATGCTTTACTTGTGGGCATGCTGCAAGGGAGATCAAAGGAACTGCAGGGGAAGGGAGGGTGCAAGAAGTTCACCACAAGACTGCAGAACTTCTCAGAGGAACATTAAACAAGCCTTTGATGCATTCTGCACCTTTCTGCTCACTGGCAGGACTCAGTTGTGTGCTATTGACAGAGGAACTCTTTGCAAAGGACAGACAAGGGACGGGCTGAAAGGGAGAACTTATTAACAGGTCTTTTCCCCTACAATCTTTACAAGCACATTCTCGTTTTCCATTTTCTCAGTTTGAGGTCTGTCAAATCCAGAGCAGCAGGGAAGAGCCATTCAGGCTCTGTGATTAAACTTCTGCTGTGTCCTCCCTGTCTCCTGGCCACTACTGCTGACAGCATCCTGCCCTGTTTCATATGCTGCTTGAAAAAGGAAGAGCTGAGCAGAAACAATGGTGCCTGGTGGGAAAAGACTCAATCAGAGCACAGATCGCTCACAGTAAGAGATCATTCCCTTATCTAAAGAGCCCAGCTTGCCTCAAGCCACAAATTCCAACGTGTTTCATTCCTCTGTAAGTATTAGCAACAAGATCAGTGCACGATAAAGCAGAGGGACAGGGGAGTGTGTCAGGCTGTGGCTCACAGTACAAAGGGAATTCAGCCAAAGCTGCTTCTCCTCTTAAACAAACCTGCTCTATTCGATGTTTTTGCAACATTCCACTTCTCATCATTAAGCTGATTGTAATGCCAAATAAATATTCATTTATGCCATCAGCAGACTTATACAACATCAGAAATAAATTGATTACAAAGATATACTTATTTACAAACACCTTTTAATCACTGAAAGAGCACACTCAGCATTTGCCTAACACCCTTCACTACGGAAATGCAATTAATCACTTTTTTTAAGCTAATGGCAAAGCTGACTTAAGTATGTCAGTATTAGTCAGAAAGACTCTGATCCAGGAGTCTGCCTCCAGCAGCTAAGGGCTGGCAAAGGCATTGGAACAGGCTGCCCAGAGAGGCTGGGGATGCCCATGGAAGTCTTCAAGGCCAGGCTGGACGGGGCTCTGAGCAACCTGGTCTAGAGGAAAGTGTCCCTGCCCACAGCAAGGAGATGGAGTAAGATTATTTTTAATTATGTTTCAACCCAAAACATTCTATGGATTTAAGTGTCTTTAGTACATAACAACTGAGAAGTTCTAACCTGCCACCTCTAGTTAACAGAGGGACAATTATCTCCTTAGATTCAAAAGGTAAAAAGGCTGCTCAATGAATACTTTGTACTGAAACCATACCTTTGTCATGGTGGTGCCAGCCTCCTGCATAATAATCCTGGAGCACCTGGGGAGGATTCCAGGTGTCCAGAATATAATCCACCTGGTGCTGCTTACGCCAGGTCAGGGACTGGCAAAGGATCTCTCTTGCTTTGTCGATGTTGAAGTCCCGGGCTCGCAGGAATCTTAAAATGTGCTCATCCTTTGGGATCTATTAACAAAACCAAACCCAGTTTTGTATTCAAGGTTTGAAACAAGAACAGACATCTAAACAATAGAAGCTGAAAAGCATGCAGCCTCACACCAATGCAAGAAGATGGTGTGTAACACTGGAAGTTACTCAAGGAAATCAGCCTTTGTTTGAAACAAAATTGTGAGCCCTGTCAGGTTATCTTCATAAGGGATATAAAAATTTCATGAACTCTAATGTAATCATTTCTACCTGCATGACCATACCAAGCCAGTCCAATTTAAGTAAATCAGGACAGAACACAGACTGTGTTTTATTGTTTAGTTAGAGGAAGTTGAGACACACAAGCAAATCACAAGGCACTGGAAAAACCCCAGTCTTGCTATCAGTGACTGAACTGGCTCCACTGCCACCAGTGTTTCAGTGTTTACGACTATGATGTTCCGCCAAAACAAACAAATATAAAAATAAGGTCATTGTAGAAACCAGGAAGACTTATAAAACTGATATTATTCCCCTGTGGCAGCTTAACTGACAGTCTGAGAGGTTTTCATGCTAAGTATTGAAGCACCTCAGCTGCAAAGTCAGCTGGACAGTCACAATGAACTCCTATTGTCACTACTTAAATTTAGGTTTCGATCATGGAGGGCCACTTAGAAGAAAGAGTCAGCCCTGGGGGTGTGGCAGGATGTTTCCTCAGGCCCACATTGTGTGTCACTCCCTCGGAGCTGGGGACACCCCAGGAACTCACTTTGCCTTTGTGCGTCTCCTGGAGCCACTGCCGCAGGCGGATGAGGCAGCTCTCCTGCATCGGGGTCAGGTCCCCCAGGTACCTCTTGATGTAGTCTGCATCCAACTTATCTAAAAGAGAGATTTCTGGTGATCAGAGTGGTCCTGACCTGACCCAGGCCAAGCACCAAGTGATCTGGTTTGCTGCTGTCTCAAAGTGGCCGCTGTGCTTGGCACAGTCAGTCAGAACTGAATAAAGTTCCTTAGAATCAATGAAAAGATTGAAGGCAACAAACACAGTCATCTTCACAAAGAAGGTAAAATTCTCCTTCTGCAAATAAGGAAGGAGCAAAAGCAGACATTTGCAAAAGCATTTTGCCAGTATACTCATATTCCTCAATCCACAGCACCACTGGGCTTTCTGCTTCTAAAAATACTGAGAGAAGCCTTGATCTTCTAGAGCAAATTTTCCCAGAAGACTAGGGAAGCTTCAGCTCTTTCCTCCCCTCCCTGAATTTCAGGACAAGAAGCAGACTGTTCATTTGCAACCCAATGAACAGCAAAGAGTTTTTCTGCTCATACCCCATCTCCACTCACGAGTTCAGCTTGAGCTCTGCCACGTGTCCCTGCTTGGTGAGCCCACACTTTAACTTGCATGTCACCAACCCAGGAGCCAACATGGAGCTCCTCAGCTGCCCAGGAGCAGCTGCCCAGTGCTGAGGGCCTCTCCAGCACAAAGCATTCCAGTAAAACACATCACACCCCCACCATACCATCGGGTGTTCCTGCGGTGGGCTCCGAGGGGCTGCTGGAGGTGTTGAGGATCTCCTTGTTGCTCAAGCCCTCCTTGGTGGCAGACTCTGGGATATTAATGGCAGGTGACACTGGTCTTCTTGGGTGGGATGTGCCGCTCTCTGATTTACAGGCAACAGGAGGAGTCCAGCGAGGGACAAAAGTTATTCCTTCTTCCTCCAGCTGCTTCAGGTAGTACTCTATTATTTCTTTTCCCTTCAAAAAAGAAAATTTACTTCAGATACTGAAAACCCATCCATTTAAACACAGAAAGGATTGGGCTGAAAATTAAGTGATCAGACCTCTAAAGATTCCGCTTGAAACTGCCCCAGGCATTTAGCAAAGCAGCCCAGCTTTCCGAGCAGAGCAGCCTGTTACTTAGCAGCAGCCTCATTGTCTTTTGGTAACTTGGAGCCAGGCACATCCTTCCCAACTGCAGGCTCACCTTTTTAATATTGCTGGTGTATTGCTTCATGGCAATCTTTTCCACTGTGCTTTCAAAACCAAAAAAAGATTTGATATCCAGACTTGCTGACTGTTCAAAACAGGTCCAATCTTCATTGTCAGGATGAACCTGCAAGTGAAAAGATCACATAGCTCAGTTATCCATTTACAGATTTTTTCCCACCCTCACAATACTTGAAATGTTTCTTGTTTTACAGGTTCACACAGTCAAAAACATTCAAGTGGAATTTGCAGAGTTTTGCTTCACTTGCAAAATATCGCTGGGAAGAGGCAACACCACAGGACAAAAAGCTGAGAAGCCCTTCCATGGCCCCACAGCCTTTTTTTTTTTTTGTTTTAACAAGAAAAGGAAGGGAGGAGAAATACAAGTGCACTGTCCAAGAGCCAGAGGATTGGACATTTCTACCCTGCCTCAGTCTAGATAAGGGCTGGGACTGCAGGGTGTCTGTGGAACAGGGAGAACTCTGCTGTGGCTGATAGCCCAGGCCCAGCTCAGCCCTGCAGCAAGGCAGGGGCAGCATTCCCAACATGTTCCAACAGCCAACACTCTGCTCCCTCACTGACCTAGGAGGTACTTCAGCATTTTGTAGGATGAAAACTATTTTAGTTTGTTCTCCCATGATAATGCCACAGACAGAAGTGCACACTCCTCACTCAGCTGTCACCTTCCCTCTCAGCTTATCTCTTTTGGCTTACTGACATGATCCTGAAACAGACTTTTAGTTGACTCAGTCTTAAAGAGCTTTTCCAACCTAAATAATTTTATGATTGATTGCTGATACTGTAACAAAAAGCTGTTTTTTAAACTCTCTTCAGCTTAAATAGATTTGTTCAAGCAATTTCTAGGCTGGGCTCTGAATTTGTCATTATAAAAACATCACGAAAGGCTGGATTTCTGAGCATGCAATTCTGGCCTGATGCCTTAGGGTTCCCTTCCCCCTCAAAACACACTAAATTTGGCTAAGAATGGGATCAACACTTTATAAGGAGACAACAACAGAAAAAAAAAAAAACCTGTTTCCTTCATTTTCTGTTTCTGCATTAGGGAATGGGAGGTACAAGAATAGCTTGTACTGCCTAATTAAGTTCAAATCGTATTAACATCATTTAAGAATCTTCCTATATTTTCATAAATTCAATTGTAAGTTACCTTTAATAAAAATTAACTTTTAGAAACAATTTATTCTTCCATTAAAATCCTGGTTTTGTATTTACCTAATTTCTTGATTGAGTAGAGCAAATGGGAAAAGAGAAGTGCTCTGTTTTGTACATAATTACCACATGCACTTTTCTGTACAGCATTTCCCCTGTTTAAACAGAGCTTTCACATAAAAACTGCAGGCAAGTGGAAGAGCATTTTTAAATTTGCCCTGGAAGTTACAGCAGAAATAGTTATAGAAAGATTAGATAATAGTGTCAAGTGGGCTTGGCACCAAGTGATCTTTTAACCACAGGTTAAACACAACAGAAAATGTTATGACCTAAAAAGAGTGCTTCAATACAGATAAATCAGTTACATTTGTTAGCTCTGATCTGACCTTTAACATCAATTTGAAGTTCTACTCTACAGTGCATGCTGTAAGAGCCCGTGAGGATGGGCTGAGCCATTCAGAAATAAACCATGACCAGAGCAGAGCAGCTGGCCTGCCACCAGACTCCTCTGCATCAACATTTGCACTGAAGACCAAGAACAATGAAAAAAGATAGGTTAAAACATAGCTAACTCATTGAACTTCTGTCTGAGCTGAGCAGAAGGCAAATCAGCTGAACCTTCCTCTGGCAGTTCTGTCAGGGTGTCATCAGCCTCCCCAAGTCCAACACTGCTGCCACAGAGCACAGATTTGCCTAAACAGAGCTGTCAAACACAGCAAATTGTGTTGTGTTCTGCTCCCTGAGAAGATGCTCAAGCAAGAGGGTGCCAAACGTGTCTCAGTTCTGGAGACAATTGTGCTACATTTAACACTAATAATTACCTCTCAGGGCAATGTGTTGGTTTTTTCTTGTAAGGTAAAAGGCAGAACAACCCAAGCTGTGTTTGAGTCCTGAGATTTGAACGCTGCCTCAACTCCCAGCAAGGGCCTGCAGTTACTCACTGTGTAGGAGCAGTGCTCATTAATGATGACCCTGTTGGAGAAGGTTTCATTGTAGGCTTCTATATGCAGAGTCCTTTCTCGCCTGTTCAGAGAGTTCTTCTGGACAAAGTAAACATAGTCCACTCCTGCAATCTGGGGAAGAGGCACAGACTCTGTAAGGCACAATGCTCAGGTGAGGGGATACCCAAAAGTACAAACCAGGCACTCCAAAGCTTCTCACCTTTTTCAGCAGCCGTGGTGCATCGATGTCCAGCTTGCAGCGCCGCTCTATCACGTGGATGGCCTCGTCCTCACTCTTGTACTCGTTTACAGTGTCACTGGCTACAAACATGGGGATCAGAGGGCACGTAGGAAACCTCCTTTCGTATGCCTGTCATGATGCAAAGAGAACAATCAATCATGACCATTAGTTCCTGAGGGTGTGCAGAGCTCCTTCATTGACATCACCAGCACTTGGAGGCTCAATGCCCTTTAGAGCTCCAGTGGAAGGGGCAGAGCCTTCCTGAATCCACATTACAGCTGGAAGAGTCACAGTGCATTCTAAATAATCCATTTATTAATATGTTCCTTTCCAGTAAGGCAGTTTTTAAACCACACAAAATAACCCATTCCTCCCCTCCCTCTGAAAAGGAAGTTATTCATTCTGTACCATGACAACTCCCTTGATAACAGAAATGGGAAAATCAGACCCTCCAGTTCTAAAATACCACAAGACAAAACAATTATGCCTTGGATTTAAAAAACCCACTTACTAATTACCGGTGTTTCACCAAGCTGTCTAGAGGGATTTCATACAGCTCCCCAAGGTCTAATAAAAACATTTCAAAAGCCATTTCTTAAGCTAATAGAGTTCTCAAGCTCCCTGGGCACAGAATGTTCCTAATGATTTCACTGCAGTTTATCAGTTCACAGTTTTGTCCGACAACAGTCAGACTAATACAATGAGCTCATTTCACACTCCTGAAAATGTAAAATGTCTTGCAATAATGCAGAGCTAGCAACAGCTTTGATTTTGGTTAAATAACCAGTCATGTAAATAACTTCATCTCTTAAATATCTGACACAGAGAAGATGGTATTAAATCAGACATAGAAAGGATATAGTTAAGGATTTGGGATCAGTAAAACAAGTAAGAGGAAAATGGGTGTTAGCTCCATTAGTAAGCCTGTTGGATTTTAATTTTAAAACTACTGTGGCTGGGGAATACAAGACAGCTCTTATTTTTTTTCCCTTTTCTTTCACAGTCTCTAATGTATATCTGCTTCTCTTTAGCCTTCTTTTTCTGCATGGAGTAGCAGTGAAGCAACTAATTCTTTAGCCTGCTTTCTTAATTGTGAATTCCTTCATTTTTGCTGTTATCTGAAACTCACTGGCTTTGAAGAAGAGGTAGGATTTTGCAAGGTGTCCCAATGTAGAAGAAAGCTCAGATAATGTAAACCTGAGAGAACATCATTATTTAAAAGAGGTAAAATATCCAATCTGTCCTTTAAGATTATTTAAATTGCTCTGAAAACAGCTGCAGCACCAAGAGGGAGAGGGTGTGGAACAAAACAAGCAGCAGCTGCACAAAGTACGCAATGGTGGGGCTGGAACAGAAAAGGTCTCTTAATACTCCCTTTAGAACAATTAAAATACTTGAGTTTATTACCAGTGTTCAAACCTAGTTCGAAGGCAGTGTTACTATGGTGACAGTGGTGTGAGGCACTAAAACAGTGTCAGCTTTTTTCCCTTTGTGCATATTTTTAAACCATTTTTGCAGCATGACTGTCCCGAGTTCACAAAGCTGCTCTGTAGGGCAGCAGAAGTGCAGCCAGGGAAGGGGTTACACACACTCGTTTGTGCTCAGCTGCTTGGGTTTGACTGAAGAACAGCAGTAATTCCTGGGCTGCACAATAGCAGGGACAGAACATTGGTGCTGGAACACAGCAGTCAGCACTGGGGGAGAAAAATCTTTCACAGCTCCAAGACAAAGGGAGGATGGGTCCTATTAACATGGTATGTGAGAAGCTTCTTTTGCCCTACTGGCATGGCAAAGAAGTTTTGTTTCTTTTACATGGCTATTGTTCTGCACAGAAGGCTGTGCATTTTAGTTGCTCATAAGTATCTCAGCCCTCTCCCTGAAAAGGTCTCAGCATTCTTTCTAAATTAATCTCTATTTTAAGCATTGTTGAAGTCAGAAAGAGGAAACATTTCTAGAAGAAGCAGAATGTAGAAGTATTTCTGGTTATCAGATTGTTTCATTTAATACTTTTATTTTATTTGAGGACCTTATGATTAGTTCATAGACAGGAGAGCAGGGGCAGTAGGTAGCTAACATTTTTCTCACTTTTTTCAAAGTCTTTTTTACATTTGGACAACAAGTTTTCCCAATCTGAACAGTCCCCTTTATGCCAAAGCCTTTGCAAGTCTCCTTCATTGCACATATTGATGCTTTTCTCATGTTAGTCCTCCAAACACTTCATATTTGCCCTGTGAACATTTGCAATTCAGAGCATTACCTGCTCCTGAGTGTTTGCTGAACTGTGAACAAAAAAATGCCCAAGAAGAATGTGTTGCTGCAAATGGCAAGACTAAATTGAATGCGTTCAATTTGGAAGAGAACAAATAATTATCTGCCAAAGGCTGGCAAGCTGAATGCTCACAGCAAGAGATTAACAGCAACTCTAGAGTCTTTCTCCCTAAAGAACATACACACAGAAAACTCTTCACAATCAATTTTATTGGGCTCTTAAATTAGGCTGCTTTTATCTCTTTATGTCCCACTGCCAATATGTCCTTGCACTGCACTATTTCTCAGCACAGCTCACTTTGAATAAAAGGTGATTAGAGCAAACCATGGCCACATCAAAATATTCAACCTGATTGAAGCACGGCTGTGTCTTGTAGAAGGGACAAACTGCTCCCTTTCACAGTGCAGAGTGGGCAGGAAAAAGCTGCTCAGGGCCACAGGACACTGACAGATCTTTCACCACGAACCAACACAGCACAGGAAGAAAAACTGTAATTTGTGGTACAACACAGCAAGAGCCACGTGAGTCAGAGCAGCACATGCATGGCCAAGACTGGAGCTATTAAAGGAAAATGAGAAGATTAAAGAAAGATGAAATGCTGCTTTTATTTTCCAAGAGAACTAAAGGGATTTTTCTGCGTTACTGAAGTGTTTTGAACCAGAAATTTTGTCTCAAATCCAGCATTGGAGACAGGAAATAACTGAACTGCTTTATGCAGTATTCCTCCAGCAGGCTGATAAAGCAGAGTTTATTATAAAATACTGCCCTTCCCTTGTACGACAGCATTGTGGTTAAACCTGGACAGATAAGTCTCTCTACACAAATAAAATCTGATACTCCACACCTTTGTCTCAGTGTTTCAATTTCACTGTACAGATACAATCAAAGACAATTAGTTGATCAACAGAGAAGCAGCTGCAGAAAATCCTGAAGGGCTCCACGCAGGAAATGCTGCTGCTGTAGCACAAAAGGCACCCAGGAATGGTGTTTCAAGGACGTGTCACTATTGCATTTTCCCCACCACATTTAACACACAGGGTGTGTGGAGACTGAAAGAGAGCACAAGTCAAAAGCACAGATGTGCTCACCCTCAAAACTCTGCAGCTGCTGCTGGGCTTGACGTGAAGTCACAACACCTGCGTGGCTGAGAAACCTGTGTACAGATCTTTCAAAAACTGATCCTGAGCCTGCAATTCTGCAGTTCCTCAATAATGTGCTTTTACATTTTCCACCAGCCACTGGAACATTTGTGTACTCTGATACATTAGAAGCTGCATTGTGCAACGTGAAAAACAGTCTGGTGAAGCAGCTTGAACTGCAAATTTAACTTTCTTAATGCATGTTAACAGCAAGAGCACTGACAAGCATAATTTCAACCAAAATAGCACTGTAATAAAGCTTCTTTTCCAACTGCTTCCCTTAGCAACTCATGCTCAGAGCAGAGTCAAAATAACAGGATTTATTCCACTTTTATCCTTGCTAGTATTTCAGCTGAGTGTGAAGACATGAAAGCAATTCAGAAGTCAGACTATTTTAAACCCATTGCAGTCATTTTTCATAACCAAGGGAATTGTACTTGCTGCCATAGCCCTTAGATTTTGGAAATCTAATATCAGGAATAACCAGTCCTTTTAAAATACCACCTTTAAAACAGCGCTTAGGTATGGCCCCAACCCAATTTTCAAAGATTTCTAGCTTTCAGTTTTCAAACCATGCCTAGGGCTAATAAAATACTTTGATAATAACCATGTGCTCAATCCTCAGTGTGGAGAGTCAGTCATTTATGCAAATAAATTACTCAGCTTCTCTGGCCAGATTAATATATTCCCAGTCTCCTGCCTGCAAGGACAGGGATTATTTAGTACTTCCATTAAATGACTCAAAACTAACTTCTGCACTTAAAAGAGGAAAAAAAAAATATTCCAAGCAATCTTATGCTGCTCTAATAGGTCAGTCCTCCAGACAGGAATTCTAACCTGGTGAAATAAGGAGGAATTTCAATTACCATTCAGAAAATTACGCATATTGAGTGCTTTAAGAGCTAATGGCATGAATCAAGCTGCTAAGATGGTTTATTTCTTTTTGATATTTTCTGTCTGAAAATGCTGTAAGAGTAGCATTCCAAGAGCAGCACCACATTCTCCAAGGGCACCTCAAGAGAACCCAGGAAGAGATTCATCCTGGCAATCCAACCTCAACAGATTCATCCTGGCAGCCCAATCTTGTCTGCAGCACTCGGTGCTAACTTTAATTTCTGCCTGCAGCGCCTGACCATGTGTGGGTACCAATGTGCAAGTTCATACCAACATTCACTGTGCTCCCCCATCCCAGCGTGTGGGATTTCTGAATTATTCATAAACACAAGAAACAAGAAGGGTCACTGGAGCAGGATGCTGCCCTGGCTCCACAGGCTCTGCATTCCTGCAGAGCACAGATTCCCTTCCTCCCCTCGCATTAGAGCACTGCAGATCAATAGGAAAAGCAGGGACTCATGGGAGAGCAACCAAGAGGTTTCAAATTCTTGGCAGCTGAACTTGGAAAGAAATAATTCTGGATGAATTCTCACAGATCAGCAAATAATTTTTCATGGCCTTTGTTCTGCTGTTCAGAGCCCTCTATCGCTCCCTTTGCAATCCATACATACGTATAAAAATCATGACACTTGTTCAAAGCAGTATAAAAATCGTGGGACTTGAACAAAGCAGTGTGATCTCAGTGCCAGCGCCTCTGAGGGATGTCAGCTCACATGGGAGGGATCAGCTCGGGGGCGTGCGTGCAAGAGAGCAGATGGCTACAGTGGATACACCTCAAAATGCTCCAGAAATAGGGTTTTTGGTAAGGTAACACTCCCAGGCACTGGGAAGGGGGAACGTGAACCTAACTGCACGTTGGGGAGGCACAAACATCTTTAACATACAAGTAGCCAGCTCTCTGGGAAGAACAGCCTGTGCAGCCAGCTCTGGAAGGACAAGTCCTCCAAGGGCATATCCAGGGTCCCAGCCATGCTCAGTTCCCCTTGGCTTTGTGCAGTGACCTGCCCCCAGATCAGCTCTCCACAGCAGCCCTTGCTCAGAGGAGACTTAAGTGGTTTTTCTCTCCGCTGTGTTTTCACTTCATTAAATGTTCTCATTTACAAAGAGAGGAGTTATTCTCTTACTGCTGGGAAGCAAAGGCTGCTTGGCAGGCACTCAGTTCCAGAACTCTCTCTGGAAAAGATGAAGACTTTAGTTACACACACTGCAGCTGGGGCTTACAGGGACTACAGACAGCCCAACTCAAGAGGCAGGGTCACACCAGTCACTGACTGGCTGTGTATCATCTAAACAAAAATTCCCTTTATGTACCATTTCTGGTCCTTGACAAATATGAGGTAGTTTAACAGACTTTTGACTTCTCTTTAAATTTTCGCACAGTCTATGCCATCAAGAAATGACCAGTCAGAGTGTTAAGAACACTAGGACTTACTTTAAAAGGGAAAAAAAATTTAAGCCTTTCATTGCAACTTCTACTTTAAAAAGTGTTTGAAATTGTGCAAATTAGAACTAGAACAAAGACACTACTCCAAAGCTTTTCCAGCAAGATTCACCAATGGTGAACCTGCTGGCTATCAGATCAAGATCAACAAACAAAATGTTTGCATAACAATTCATCGCTGAACTGGATCAAGCAGTTAGAAAATACCAGGAAATACCTTGCGTGGAAGCAGTTTGAATTAAAAATTATAACTCTTCACCTGAAAGAATGCTACTGGGGAGATTTGAAGAATTAAGACAAATGAAGCAGGCAGCCTGCATTCATAAAAGAGGAAGGCTCTGTTCCATCTTGGTTTGCTAAAAGAGAAACTAAACCACAACACCCCACATTCAAATATACCTTAGTTTTAATACATTCAGTTTGCAACAGGAAAAAAACTCTTCCACTCCACACAGAGCAGAATTCCACAGAAGAGAGGAAAATCCTGCCTTTCCAAGCAGAGCTGTACTCGGGCAGGGTGTGAAGCAGAGAGCCGGCCCCACCCAAGAGCCGTGCGGGCGGCTCGGAGGGCACGGCTGCACCGAGTGCTGGGACACACTCCCAACCATTCCCAAAATCAGAGCTGACATTCACCTGGCAAATGCAAGCTACAGGGAAAAAAAATTGCACAGTTCTCCTTTCTCCCCATCACACTTTCCTTCAACTGCATCCTGATCTTATTTCACTTTGTCCCTCTTGTATCCTGTCTCCATTACCATCAATAAAAGCATTTTATCCTGGAGTGGCACAAGTCATTCAAAAACAATAGATTGTCTTCACCCTCTGCTCCCTGGTACAATGAAATTTGGCCATCGAAGTATTAATGATGGCTATTAAGTGTATCCAAGATAAAATAAATAACCCTTCTGTAAGTCACAGCGAAAAATCAATAGGACAAGTCAATATCAGTAAGACAAACATTCTGCTCCGTTTTAGAGGCTAAAGAGTTCCTGTTTACTGCACAATGTAAGAAATGACCTGGAACTTTCTAATTAAATGATCTTTACTGCATTCAGCGTCTAAGTTTACAGCACTGTTCATATCCAAAGCAAAGCATTCTCAAATAATTGCCAAAAATGGCCTAACTCCTCCTTTGCAGGAGTACATTCCCACCTTGAAGTTCATAAACAATGGAGTTAGTCTAAAATTTTCATAAAGGAGGCTGTGAGAGTTTGATATAATTATGTATCAAATCCTTGAACTACAATTGCAATGGCTTTTTTTGTTTTTGAAGATCTGGGGTTTGTATTTTTTTAATAGACCACACAAACACATTATTATACAAATCAGACAAGTACTAACAAGAATCTACTCTGCACAGATGTTGTTCATGAGTTGTAATTCAAGGTTAATTATTTCTCAAACAGTGAGAGAAGCAATCTTGAAAAACAACCTTGGATGTTCTCCAAGGCAGAGATCAGAGCTTTCAGGTAGAGTATGTGGGAAGAGAAATTGTCAGTGGTTCAAAAACTTCCTGCAGCACGATATTCAGATTCTTCAAATGCTGTATTTACAACACTGCACTGAAGTGGAGCTCAGATTTACAACCAAGTCTACATCCCCTCTACCCAGAAAACCCAGGAGAGACTTCCCACTCTGGATGAGGCCTGAGCTACCAGACATGACAGGACCCTGCAGAGTCTCTAAGCATTACCTGGGTTTCCAACACCCACAGCTGTTAAATAATCTGTGCCCCAAACTGCCCTTGCACCCTACAAACACTGAGGGTCACTGCAGAAACCTTTTCATCAACACCATCAGGGCTTCCCTGGGCCTCGTTCAGTCATGAAGTGCTACAGACATGCTCTTTTCAGTATCCTTGTCTCGAGAAAAAACATCTGAAAGCACAACTGGCTTAGCAGCCAGCAAAGTGAGCTTCCTCAGCTCTCCTCTCCTTCTGAGGAATGGAAATGGGCCTCCTGAGAAATTCTCCATGAAAGCAGTTGAGGAAAATGAAGCCATCGGTAAGCAGAGGTGAATAAGAAAATATTTCTTTTCCTGGCATTTACCAAAGCCATTAATGCCTGCCACTGACAGCCCCTGTGACACTCTAGAGTCCTGCATGAAAGAAAAGGTTTTATTAAGTGTACAGAAGAGCATAATCCCTACTCGTCCTTTTCTTCTCTTGGTGCCTACACTTGTTTAAGGGTTTCTCCTGATTTAATCAGGTTTCACTGGAAAGGATTTCAGGCTCTACAGTGCTATGAACAACCCTCTTGTGCCTTGCAAATGCCCATAAAAAGAAAGAGGAAGAAAGGATGAGCAGATTTATTCCAATACATTTAAATTCACCCCTAGCTTAACTATACAAAGCCTCAGATTTTATTATTCCTATAAAAAGAAGAGGGCAAGACTGTTTTGTCCATTTTTACATTTAGCTGTATTAGAAGCCCACAGTACTTGCAAGTTATGTAAATATCCTGTTAAGTTTCTTGCACATTTCAAATAGACTCTACCTGTTTAAGTGATCTTGTCTCTGGTGGATGTCACCACTGAACAAACAATACCTGTTTGTTCTACCAAACAGGTTAACAGCCCTGCCACATACCAAGCAGGCAATGTGGTCCTCAAATCTTAGAAACACAGCAAGAAACTTCCCAGCTTCACATCTATTCTGCAAATTCCTGAAAACAATGGGGACATTGCCCATAACCACTACAAAATAACCCAGTATACAGACTGAACTCAAATTCAATAACTGCTTTGTGATCTTGTATGAAGGGCTTTGATTCAGTAAATTAAATATTGCTATGGAGACAGGGCACAGCAGAGAAGTTATTCTTGTGCTTTGGTTCTACTAAGTTGCTCTGAGACCATAAAAATTTAGAGACAATTTTTTGTTGGCTCCTGACTTCAAACAGCACTTACCACCGCAGATCCAAAACACGAGGGATGTGCACGGGGAAGCAAAACAACCTTTCAGAACAGAGACAGAACAGAGCTTTATCTCCACACAGCTCTGCAGACACAAGCCAGGCTACTTCACACCTATTTAATCTCTTCCAAGTCTTCTGCAGTGCAAAACGAACAGCTTCACGTTAAATTTCAGGCACAACCATAGTTGATACAGGCAATCATAAAAATCATGAAATAGTGTTATAAAGGAAACTGCAGCTTGACAGCTCACAGTTAAGAGTGCTACTTACACAGCACATCACACACCACCTTGGATTTCAGGACATTTCATGTGTTAAACTGCTACAAAGAACTTCCAAGTGAAAGCAAAAGCACCACACACAAATACTGGTATTTCTGTTCATCTCTGTAGTTCAGGCAGCATTTCCATGGTTACAGTGTTGATCATTTATTGGCTTTAATTACATTCCAAATCCAGACCAAATACACAGCTTGGCATTTTAAACAGCCCTAAAGACAACCCTGCAGCTCTTATAACCTGGCTTTGAGTCCCATGAGGTGGAATGCACTTGGAATCATAAACACATTCTGGTTGGAAAACACTATTAAGATTATTGAGTCCAAAAATTAATCCAGCACTGCCCAGTCCAACCCTGAAAATACCACACTGCTCATTACATCCTCCAGGTCATGCCAAAGTGTCACTGAAACTGGACAGATCTCCAAGGAAACTCAGCACAGCATCCACACCATCCTCAGAGACTTTGGTATCCATTTTAGTTTGTTTTGCTTGTGCTCAAACTTCCTCAGTTTGAGGTCATCACACAGAGAAAGCATCAGGAGTCCTACTGAAACCAAAACATTCTTACTGCACAAAACATGACCCCAAACCATGTGGACTTTGGGACATTATCTCAGCTGTCAATCACAGGACACTGCAACAAATTCACCTCTGGTAGCTGTTGCACAGAATGTTTTGGACAAATTCAGGCTAAGAATCAACTAGATAGGATTTGGTATTAGTATCACCTTCAGGGACAGGGTTTAGAACTTTTACTGCTGTTACGTTACAGAAGACATCAAATCTTGCCTACTATCAAAAAGTAACAATTGCAGAGGGAAAAAAAAGCACCTTTCCTTGTAGTGATTTAAAAAATTTACACACATTTCAGAGTTTTAGTTTACATTCTCTGCAAAGTAAATGTGAAGCAAAGAAGTGCTTGTTTTTCTACCAGCACACAAACCAGAAATCAAAGTTATTTCACAGGCAGCTTATTGAAAGAATGCTCCATTTAGACAGCACCTGCAACCAAGTATCAGTAAAATTCTCTGCTTATCCAAGGAGGTACTTGACCATGTATGTACATTAAGCCTTCTTGACAAATTTGAGTTATACTAAAAAGACCATAGATTTGCTTAAGACTGCTCAAAACCAAAGCAATGAAGGGAATAGAAAAAAAAAAAGACAAAAAGCAGGAGTTAGAAAATTAGTTTCTGTGGAACAGGAAGGCCTGCAGCAAACTTCCTCTTTATGGCAGCATAAATGTGTCAGCCACAGTTTTACCAGCACAATTACAGTGGGCTGACCTTGCATGGAATGACACTGAAGAGGAACTGGCTCATAATCACTTAAGAACCATTCTGTTACACCCAGAGATTCCATCTTCTTCATGATAAAAATTCAATCTTCAATGATTTAATGCAATTTTTTTCAAAGTTTTGATGGCAAAAGGTACACCAATTCAGCAGGTAGAACAATTTGGGGATAAATGGTGTGACCTGAAGACAAGGGCTAACATTCCATCTTTTATCTGTAAAAGACCACTTTCAATAACCACAGACATGCCTCAACATGACTTTAATTTGAAGAGTGGTTACTTAAAACAGATCTGAGTCATCTGTGGTTTGCTTAAATGAATTTGCACAGGTGGAATTGAGTAATAATTGATTCTTGTATGGCAGCCTAAATGTCCATCTTCAAGGACACCTTAATATGAGGGCAGGGCCGAGGAGAAAGTGGACAGACTGTGGAGGAGTCTGAGTTACACCTGCTTTACCTTCCAGGCACACACAAGAGAATCATTAATTCTCCTCCTCTGTCTGTGAAGTCCAGAGTGCCCAAAATGCCCAAGTGCAACTCCACTGAAGAGTGAGCAAGACAAACTTCAACTGCAGCCTCTGCACCATCTTGAGACACAAATTTCTAAAATGAGAAGCTGGAACAGAGAAGTTGGGCAAGTACCACTCCTTCCTTGAGAAAAACAAATGGTTAAGGGCAGAAAACTCTACAACCACACTGAATGCAAATAAAATCTTTTTAATCTTCCTTTCCTTTGGAGTAAGCTGGGAAAGCCTGATCATTCAGGTTAGGCTGGCTTATGACTGAGACCAAGATCAAATTGCTGGTTAGAAAATAACTGACACTGCTCTGGTCTAGACTGAAGGTGGAACACTGAGGACAGACTTTACAACTGTGCTGCTCCAAACTGCTCTTCCACATACACAGATCTTACAGATGGACTTGCAATGTCACTGTAACTTGTTCTTATCAAACACATTTGCAACACTATTCTACATTCAGAAAAAAATGCCTGCCCTGCCCGTGTTCCAAGCAAGACAGATGGAAATCAGTCTGGCCCAGAAGCCACGTAGCTCTGGGCACAGCACTTTGTCTGACAGAATGTGCCCTGCAATTAAAGTCAACTTCAGTAGTTCCTACAAGAGGAAACTTGGCTTCTGACCCCAATTGCACAGGACACAACTGTTCTGGCTCAAGGTTAAAGTAGTCTGGAGAAGAGGCTGACCTCCAAAAGAGCATCACAGCAAAGGCTGGCAACAGGCCAGGGAAAGCTTAAATGCCTGGAGACCGCCATGTGATTCCTCGGGAATGTGAACTATTCCCAAGCACTTCCTATTTTTCTGCAACTCTGGCAATACACAGCCCTTTCCATAACACAGAACCAGATCTTCCTGAGAATTTTTTAAGAGACACACATAAAACTGACTGTAAATCATTAAGCTTCTCCTACCGTTTCTTCTAATTACCATTCCTTGTCTTACAGCAGCTGAACAATCACAACCACGCTCTGTGCTGCCAACAGGCATTTCACAGACATAGGGTATTGTCACACTGAAAGCAGAATTTGGTGCTTGGCTTCCCCTTTCCTTTTCCAGTTAACAAAATTGCATGTCTGGTTCCCCTGCAGTCAGTTTTTTAAAATTCAGCTGCAATCCCACTGTGTCCACTGAGGATCTATTTTTAGAACAGTCAAATATTCCTTGCTGCTCTATTGTACCACGCTTAAGTCTCCCTTTTATGAGTCCTATAATTAGTATTCGTCACTTGTTTGGTCTTAGAATCACAGACACTTTCAATAAGAAGGTCTGTTACAGCATGTTAAACATCTGGAATATGTTAGGCTATTTTAAATAAAATTATTACTGAGCAGACAAAATCCAATTTATGAGTGGAGGAGGACAGCATGACTAGAGCACTGCTACAGTATGGGCTCAGAATTCCTCATTAAACCATTGCCTGAGAGGTTAAAGGCTTGTACTACCACAAGGAAAAGTCTCCAGACTTCTCCCCCACCCCATGAAGATTCAGTGGAACAGGTTTGACTTCACTGCCTCAGACTTCACCACCAGGTTTTCACTTGGCCCAGAGGCAATTGGCCTCTAAGCACTGTACCAGTGATTTCACTCTTCCAAGACTACCATCAGCACAGCGGGCTTCACCAGAAGAACACAAAATTCAAGATTAACAGCAAGGCCTTCGTTTGGCTGCTGGACCAGCAAAATATCAACTTCCAGGTAGAGTGCAGACATACTCTATTAAGAAACACAATTAAAATCTTTAAAGTACATCATTTTAAATCTTGACCATTCACTAATGTCAGTGGAATGTCATCAAAATGCAGCATGATAGGGTCTGGAGCCTGCAGACTATTTACCTCAAGTTAGGAAGTGTAACAAAAACATACTCCACCTTACATCCATGCCTGATGTATCGAGACCCTGAAAAAGGTAAAAAACTGATGGAGGAAGACCAAGAGTCCAGAGCAGCAGCCCCTCATGTGAAATCATAAACTTCTGAACTAAGACCACTACCATGAAAATGAGTCCCTTCTTTAAGACCTGAGGGAGGCACCTGCCAGGTCTAAGAGGGCACAGAGAGCTGGAGCCAGGCTGTGGCACAAGGAGCAGGAGGTGTGGGGCTGAGCAAGTTCTGCCAAGCTCGAGAGGAAGGATCCATCTCTTGTCAGAGCGTGTCATGAAGCACCAGCTCCTGCTGGAGGGGTCATCTCAGAGCTCACTGGGCTCCAGAAAGGAATTGGGAGTATGAGAAGTCAAGCTCATGGGATGTTACTCCTGACAACGGCACATTCTGGACCAGAAGGGCTGTCAAGACACATTGCTGGAGGATGAGACAGTATCCTAAGAGAATGTTACCATCTGTTATCACATTCCTATCCTCTCCCCTAGAGGCAGATATTGCCCTTGGCCACTGCCTGAGAGCCAGAGAGGCCTCATGGTGCAATTCGGTTCTGTGCTTCTTGTTAAGAGAAAGAGACAAAATAAAAATCCAAATTCATCATCCAGGCCTCAATAACCAGGTAATACCAGTGCAAGATCCATCACTGGTGTGGTACAACTCCTGCACCCCTATAAAAGACAGACAGAAAACACCACCTGGCTTCAAAAGATAAGCCAATAAAAAAAAAAAGAACAGTCAAGAGTCATTTGATTATTTTCTAAAAAGAAATTAAACTCATAGATTATAGACAATCAGTTCTTTGTTCTTCACCCTCCTTTACAGCAAAGAAAGGCAAACAAAAGCATGAATCCATTTAGTCAACACAGAACAAACAAGTTCAAGTGAAATTGCTTTAAATCCCGTTCATTACAACTTCAGTAGCTGCACAGAGCACACCATGAAACACTTCAACAGAAGTAAGTAATTTCATAGAGCCTTGAATTCAGTAATGAAGAACTTATCTACAAGCCAATGAATTGCACAGCAAAGAGTTTTGCAAATTATACAGTATAATTTACACATCGAATGAAATAGCCAGGAAAAAGCATCCTTTGGAAAGGCTTCTGCTGCCTGGTGTGCCTGAACGGGACTGAATGTCTGTGGCATTTGAATTTTACACTAAATGAAGGGACACAATGGACCCAAGAAAGGAAGTGCTCTCATCAGGAAGCTGTTCCCTTCTGCTGTGGCACAAACAACTCAAAATGGCACGTTGCCACAATGACCATAATCAGAGAAATACTCATTTTCACAAAATGAGATCTATTATTGTCACAGTGATATGAGCTAATATTACAGCAGCAGTGGGCACAGCAGAAAGTTACCAGACAGGCTGAGAGGGCGATGTTTGCAGTGTAGCTTTCAACTCCTCCACAAACTGATCTGCATATATTCCTAAAAGCATCTGTACTCAAGTTACAAGAACATTAATACCAACAGAATCAAAATAGTTGTAATTATCCAGTAATCCATAACCCCACTCATTTAGATATTTAACTTCATCAATCTGATCATAACAAAACCTTGAAGCAGTAATTTAAGAGAACCCAAACAAATATAATTAAGAATTAAAACAGTTTAAATAAAAATTCATTTTTAATGCAGAAGAGTAGCTTGTCTTTACCCCCTCCCACGATCCCTTTGCTGGCACCAGAGTTAAAGTTGGTAGGTTCCAACAGCCCTGTGATATTTTTATTTTCACATTTGCTGATATATAGAAACCAAAACTAATTATAAAGTAAAATCCAAGCGGAGTCCAAGACAGAAAATACTCAAGTATGAAATTTTATACACGAATAAAAAGCAAGACAGGCAGCCAGTCCATTCACACATGATTGTCTCCCAGCATACAACACAGAAATTTTTAATTGGATTTTTCTGAAGCAAGGACAGCCCCCTTTATGGCGAAGCAATCCAGGGAACCCACAACTCCAAGCCGTTAAGTGCAATTTGCAAGTACTTTGCACTGCTAAATAATACCTGAAGACTGCTGAATCAGGTTTCTAATGGCCCTTCATTTACTGTTACAGCAAGTGGCTTCTGCATTTTTCAAACTGCAGATCCCTAATTATTTCCCAAAGGAATCGAGGGCTCCCAGAGTGCAACCTTAGTGCCAGATGCCCTGCTGACTCCTCTGCCTCGCAGCCAGCTGCCATCAGCTCACCCACAGCACGGGGGGGACGAGCACCTGCTCCCATAGGGGCGCTCAGCCGCCTGAAGGGAGCCCAGCGAGAAAATTGGGTTGACAGGGAATTTATCTTCCTTTTTTGCAAGACAGTCTGGCTGAGCCTGTGTCCCCAGGCTGGCCTGCTGATGAGCGTGTCCTTGCAGCAAAGCAAGAGCCGCAGCCTGGTGCACCAGCTTAGCTACAATGGGAAACCACACATTGCTGCTATTTCTCTGACCCTTAGAGGCCGTGAGCCACAGGCTGAAAACCTCTGTGGACTGGGCTGCAATCAGCATGACTTGAGCAAAAGCCTCGCACAGAAAAGCCAAGAACCTGAGAGCTGATCTCGGAGTGTGATGGCTCATTGCTGGCTTGTGCCCTTTTGGCAGTGCTGCCCCTCACTGCAGTGGAGCCCAGAGGATGCCAGGCAGTCCTTCCAGCCCTGCTGCCACCAGCGAAGGTCCTTGGCAAGGCTCTGACCTCACTGACTGGCTGGTGATGCCTGAAACGAGCTGCAACTTGACTGTGAGAAAGTAAAATTCTTAAATTACCTGTAATAGGCCTTACTTAACATTTTACATGAGCTGCTAAGCTGACCTGTTTTAACTCTACCACAAAAATGAGAGAAAGAGTTAAATAATTCAGGTTAACATCCTAGTTCTTCATTTAGAATACATGCACAGTGTTTTTAAAGTACATGAAAAAACTGGAAGACAAATTCACTTGGGAGAAAAGGAAATAGACCATTTAAGACTAACCTGTAATTAATTTCAACTCCAGCTAATTAACAGCTTTCCTTGCATATTCTCGGAAGATTCATTCTACATTCAGAATGCAACAGCTTAAAGATTCCATCACATCCTCCCTCCAGGAACACACTGAGTCCAAACTGAGTTCAAAGCAACAGCAATCCTGGTTACAGCAAACAACCCCTCAATTCTGGGTTCCAGATTCTGCACTCTGACTGAAGGTGCTTTATGGGAAGTCCTCAGGCAGCACAGACTGCACAGGCAATATGGAAACAGCTCACTCTGATCTCTAAGCAACCTCTGGCTTCTCACTGCATATGTTTTTTTATCAATCCCCAAAAAAATTCACCACATCTCTTTTCCAAAGGGTTTTGAAGGCTTTCACACACATTTCTAACTGCCCAACCATACATTAGACCATGAGCATGAAGTTATACCTTCTGCAGGCTGTAACTAGAACCCTGAGTGTCCTGGATGCTGCAGGATGTGAAATGGCTTCTTTTCTGCCAGATTCCCACCTGTTTAAGAGTTTAACTCAAATGCAACATCACTCGGCTGGGTCAACAGATCCTGGAGCAGCACTTCACACCAGAGCTAAAACACCTGCAAAGGGTGAAAAGCTTGGAGTGCTTTCAGAACAAAACACAAGAACTGTTTTGATATGTATTTTCATTCTGCTGACACCTTTCAGAGTGTGACAGCAGAGGTGGCTTAGCTTTTAAAGTGTAAAGGACTTGTTAAAAACTGACTCAAAGCTTTTGGTGAACAAGAGAACTGCAGCTGTCAGCTACAGTCAGGTCATGTGTTTGCCCAGAAAAAAAACACAAACAAAAAAACCCAGGAAACCAAGCATGGAAATAGCTAAGCAGGTCACAAAATAACACAAAATAACTCATAAACTGCACCGTTAGCAGGCTGCTAAGTCAATATTTTTCCCTAGTGCTCAAGTGAAGTCTCCCATTTGTAACCCACAGCTCATTCCAAACCACTGGCCAAATAACCATTTGTTCTTACACCGTGTGCTAGCACAGGAACCACCACCACCACCATCCAGCAGTGGAACTGCAGGCATTTAATACAAATTTGGAAATTCCACACAAGGCTCTGCACCACCACAGCTTTAACAACATTTCCAACAGCAAATAAGGTTGAGTTTTCAACAAAGACAGGAAGCAGAGCAGATGAGACTCTGCGAGTTCTGAATCCGGAGGGAAAACAGCTCAGAGGTTTTGGGAGCAGACACTCAAGTTTATTCCCTTCCCCACGATTTAAGTAGCCAAGATAAATTCTCAGGCAAGTGAACTGCATCAGGGGAATAAAATACTTCTCTATATATTTAAAGCCTACATTGTGATTTCAAAAGCACCTGCAGAAAGAGCTTCCTTTTTCTCACCAGCCCCTCTCCACATGATGAGGGAAATACATTTTTTCCAGGAAAATAAAAAAGAGACTGGAAGGAATAAAAATGGCAAGGATTTATGAACAGGTGTGGCACTTAGCTTGATACAGTTTGAATTTTTTTTAAAGTACTTTTTAAAGTAATAACTTTAAATAATAATGTATTGCCTGATCAGGAAGCTCATTACAACCTAGATCAAGGGATTGAATTTGATTGCCAATCTGAAAAAGCAGGTAATTTTTTTTCTAATTTACTCTATCACTGAAGCGTATTTATCCCATTTACAATCCTATTACTTACCTGTAATTTAGGGATACTTTAATTCATGAGATATACCTTAAGAACTATTTTTTAGATCTATAAAACCAAAGAGAGTCAGCCAGCCTGTTGTCCAAAAGCAGCAAATCTGAACCATTAAAATGATAATATAATCAAAGGCACTACACATTATCTTCACTAGGAAAGATTCATGCTTGAGATACTTCAGATATTTCATAAGAATAATGGGAAAATTTTTAAATTCACATTATTTCTGAAACTAAGTAATTTGTGTCAGTAAATAGGACATTTTCTAAATGGGCTAAAGAGCTATACATTTTCCACAGAGCTTTCAGAAACTTAAAAAGAAAAATCCCATTGGTCAATGGTTCAAGCCAATGTGTGCTTTTTCAAACATCTTATTTATTTTCCGTTTGCATAAATTCCACCCTTGGAATGCCATTGCAACTGATTATTCATTATTTAAATTTACTTTGGAAATTAAACTCAAGGGGAATTATCTAAAGTATGTCAGACTGAATATGAGCTGCGAATCTCCAAAGATAATTTTAGCCTCATGTGTGTTAAGGAAGATTCAAGTTCTTAACTGCTTTCTAATATTAAGAACTACTTATTCAGCAAAGTCCCTTTATTACTTTAAATGTAAACCTCTTTAAGCTAATATAAAAAAAATATTGAATCTGTAATCTTTAGAAGTTTTATAAAAGCAGCTTCTTAGTTTTTCTCCAGTATATTTAACCTTGGTAACTTGACAAGTGAGTCTAAGCAAACAGCCATTTTTCCACATTTCAGCTGCTTCAGCATTATGTAAACTCAGGACAGGAGGAGAAGCAAGATTCTATCCAGCCCCACGAACAGCTGTGAAAGCTGCTGCTCTGGGAGCTTTTCTAAATACCTATCCACCAGCACACAGAGATTCCAAGAAGTTAATTATGACAGATATTCCACTGAGCAGCCAAAAATCATCCTGTCAGCTTCAGAAACTATTTGGTGAAATCATCTTGCCCATGTTAGGTGTGTCAGACTAAAGCATGGTCATTTCTAGCCTATGATTCTAGAAACTTTTCAAGTTTAGGAAATAGTTTCATTAAAAGATTTGCAACTTAAACATTATCCGGAACCATACAATTTGCCAGTAGAAGGAAATCTTCAAGGGAAGTAGCTTATATTACATTTTACATAGCTGGACTTCAATTATGAGGGAAAGTGAGAAGCTTTGAAGCAATGTTAGTCCCCACTCTCTCCCAGCCTCAGCATTTCAGCAACTCCCAACTGGGGATAAGGGGTCATGGCTTAAGGATATTGTCATTGAGATATATTAGGGTTCAACAGATGAGTTTTAAATTTCAGAGGAGGAAGAATAACAGAGAAACTTATTTTCAACACCAATCTAACTCAGGAAAAGAATTTTGACTCTTGTCTATTTTAGAAGTCTTTATATCATAATTGCCTGCAAAACACTTTTGTCTTGTCAATCTTGGCTTAGATCAAAGTGGAATTAAATTCAGTTTTTTGTCTCAATATAGAGCTGCAGCCACCCTTCCCAGAGAACAAAGTTCCCTGGGAACACACTACAGCTGCATAAATGGAATGCTGATTGTGCTCCATTCTCCCTCAAGTACCTCTTGGAAACCCAGGAAGAGGAAAGTGGGCAAATCGGAAGTTTGCACTGTAAATGGCCCACTCTGCAAGTGGCATTCATTCAGTGGCTTCAAGAAAAGAAGAATTAATGCTGATTTTTCTATCTGAAGGCTAAATATTAGCTTTATTTAACGAGTTCCAATTTGCAGTTGCAACACGTTATCAGCCAGGGAATCTTCCCAGTGCAAATGGGCTTCAGTAACACTGATGAATTCATTCTACTCCAGAGAGAGAATTACCCCTGGAGTTCCACAGAACACCCAGGGAAAGGAGGACAATTGCCCAAATAAAATTTTTTAAACTACTCAGCACCTGAGGACCAAGATGAAATCTCACACAAGAGCCAGGCTGCAGACAGTGATTTTTGTTAGACAACTCAGCACAAAGAACTCTGCTGCCACACTGACCAAAGTTTTCTCCAGAGATTTTTTACTGACAGATGAGTATCTCTGGGTGTGGGTTTAAACTTCTGTTGAGGACACAGTCTCTCAAGGGTTGGGTGCAAATAAAAGAGAGGGATAGAGGAAGATCAAACACAACACAATGTTAAGTCATTTCTTGGATGATTTAAATTCAAGCCTGGTATACGCCAGGCTGCTCCTCGTTTCAGAAGAACTGCTGGCACTTTAAAACAACATTATAGCAATTTTTTTGTTGAGAATATGCAAGGTAGTGCTTCCACTTTAGCGAGCACAGAATTTGACACAAGCATTCCTTCCAGAAATACTTCATCAACTTATGCAACCACTGTTCAACCAAGGAGAAACAGTAACAAAACAGTAACAAAAAGCATCAAGCTAGCATATACTGTTAATATTCCTTACAGAGTTTGGCTCATGGAGGCACTTCTCTACACACTTCAGGAAATGCATGGACAGTTTTGATGGATCACCAGCAGGAATTTTACAAGTTTTTAAAATCAGTAACAGCAGCAACATGGCAGGGGGAAGATGTTTATCCAGTGCTCACATTCTGAACGAGTACAAGTGATGACCCACTGCTCTGACATAGACTAAATAAATTAAATGTATTCTTGCTCAGCTAAACTTCCAGTCTCAGCATGCATCCCATTTGGCTGTTTCTTTTAATAAGCCTTCTTCTCCTTGTAGTTCACTTTTAATTTTTAACTATTATTTTATCCTAGTTGTATACCCACTATAGCTTTCTAAAGAAAAGCTTCAATGTAAGGGAAGACTTTATATTTGTTAAATATTATTCTTCAGATATTATCCTCAAGACACAGAACAGTTTGAGAACTCTCAGTTTATGCTAATAGTTAGAAGTGTTTCAACTAACACCCAGGAATTGTGGACAATCCTGATGTCAGCCTTTTGACTCAAAATATCCTTGAAGAAATAACTCAGGGGAAGAATTTTGCCTTCAATTCAGCAGCAAGGTAAACACTCATCAGTTTAGCAAACAGCAAGGGAATTTAACTTAAGAAACTAATTTTGGCTGATTGATCTATGATCTATAACTTCACTGAAGGCTAAAGTTACAGACACCATCAAATTTCACTGAGAGACCACCTGAAGCCCAGCTGTCAGAGTTACTGAAGTCAGTAAAGACCTTACACACATCACAGTTGGCTTCTTCACTGCTTTGAAGTGCCTGCAAGAGCAAGACCTACATGTGGAACAGTGGAGGCAGCCTCAGGAATGATATAAAACGAAATGCAAGTATTCCCTGTAGAGTGATCTAATCCTTTTTTTTGCCCTGTGACCACAAAGGATCAGTTCTGTAAGGAACCCTGCGCTCCAAACCATGTGATTTATCTAAATATTTACAGTATGGGCACTCTTATAACTCTCCTCTGAAGCCATTAAAAACAGCATTTTCAGCAACTGAAATCAAACAATTATTACTTAGATTAAGGTTCACTTTTAACTGTTTTTATCAGGGAAAAGCTCCTTAATTGCTCTTTGTAACTCCTAAGAGCCCCACAGCTCTGATTTCAAATGAATATACTTTAAAATGTCAAATACCTACTTCTACTCTGTTCTCTAAACTGAAAAAAAAAGGGAGACAGAGGAGGAGAGACAGGAAAAAAAAAAAGGGAACCTAATTAGAATTCTTCCTTTTCATTACTACTTGTACCACCATCACACCAATTAGCAACATGCACCCAAAAGGCATTTTGTTAATCTCTCAGGCCTCCCTACCAAGCTTTTTCTTCCCTTCCTCAAAATGTTCCCTTTCTTCCTTTTCATTCAGGCATATCCTTGCTTTCATGGCTTTCTCTGTGCTCTCTAATCCTGCAAACTCTGTACTGATGAAGACAAAACCACAACAATGCTTTAATCAGTGTACATGACATTTCCTCCTGTTCTAGAAGAGTCTGCCCCCAGTAATCAACTTCCAGTACACTTCAATCCTACTTTTGCTCTAACTTTCAAATACTGTAAACTGTATCTAAACTTTGGCAGAAAAGGAGGGCACATTATATTAAGAAAATATTCTGGGCAGAGAAGAAACCACTGAACCACACAGCTCTCGTATTTTGGATATTATTTTCAGCTTTCTATGTTCCACAGTATCTATGAAAGCCCAGCAGGTACTCAACAACACAAGGAACTGTCAAGAAGGAAATTAGAGCAAAAATTAATACTTACTGCCATAATTAACTCAAAAGGGTGTTTATACACTCGTACGGGGGACTGGTACTTCTGCACCATGGCTGCAGTTTAGTGAGATCAACTCAAACCTGAAAAAGAAATTTTTAAAACCATCTGTCAGACGTAGGAAGCCATTTTCAATTTTCTCTTGCAATTAGTCTGTGCGTGGTACCACGCTAGCAATTCCACAGGAAATCCTTCACAATTCCCTGACAACCTTTTTTAAGACCCAGCAGGGCCCTGAAAAGCTATATATATATTTCTGTCTGAAATGACTTATCTTTTCTTCCGAAGACAACATAAAATTAGCACATTTTTAGTCTACTTTTAGTAACAAATCTTCAACATATTTTATGACTCTTTGTCAGGATGGTGAGACTTCCTGTGCTGCTGCTGAGAACCAAACACTGACACATCCCAGCCACAGGCAGAGAAGCATTTCCCAGTCCCCCAGCACAATATGTGGGCTGCCCTACCCAGAGCAGGGACTGGGGTGGGGGAAAAAGAAATCAAGAAATACAGGAAGTACAAAAAGAGGTTAAAAAAAAAAGTGTTAAAAATGCTAGTTTACAGAAAGAAAAGAAAAAGAGGATTACTAAAGCACACTGACGGACCAAGGGCATTCCTTGATTATCTCCAAAAAAAAAATTAAATTGAAACTTTTAAGAGAGAAACCTACGAGATAGTT
>JAHLSL010000074.1:3388651-3400586 GCA_025920805.1 Petroica traversi
AAGCTGGGTGTGAGGATGTGTGAACTCCTTCACCCCTCTTCTCTTAAAAGTAACTGTGACCCCCAAGTTCAGCCCTCCAGATGCAGACCTGAATGTGCCCATCCATTACAGTTGTACATATTTTTGTAAACTCCCTGGACAGTGAACAGGAGAAAAAAATTCTCCATATATCTCTGGAGATCTTAAAGCCTTTCATAATGGCAGGGAAGATACTAATAATCCCAATATGCAGGTATAAATACTGAGCTTCACAAAATGCCATGGGAAAAGTCACACAGTAAGCATGTGAGAAAGGAGACCCGAGCTCTACGCTTCCCTGGGTGTTTCCCTTATTTCCTTCTGCCTTTTAGCTCTGCAGTAATTTTCCACTATTCACAAGATCGGGATAAGGGTAGAATAACTCCAGACAGGCCTGTGTTCAGAGAGGGGGTGTTAATATTCGATACCGAAGGTGTTAAACTCTGTGATGAGATTTTATTCAGGATTAAACCATCCTTAGTTTACTGTAGTTTATTACACCATAAGTGGAGGTGTATTAAGTTAATACCACTATTTGATTTATCTGAGCTTTCCTGTAGAAAAGCCTTAAATGACCTTGTAGACTGAGCCCTTTATGTCTTGATACCACAAACAGGCAGAAACATGTTTTTTCCTGTCTCCTCAAGTGACTGGTAGGAAAATTGAATTGTAGGCTGGGAGCTGGCCAGGGACACCAGCTGCCAGTGCTCAGAGTCCAGCAGCTGACATCAGAGCACCGGCCCCATTGACAGCAAAGGTTACGCAGACAAACATTAGCAAATAGGACCGAGTCCTGATTCATAAAATAGATGAGTCGGGCCGAGCGTGTGGCACAAATCCCAGCCCTCGTTCCCAGGCTCTCTGTGCAAAGCCTGTACCCATCCAAGGCTCCCTGCCTCCAGTTCCGTGTCGCTGCTCAGGAGCCGTGTGACACTAAAACAAAAGTGAGCAGGTGGTGCAGGGGGGGGCTGCTCGTCAGAGATAATTAAATGTGAGGAGCTGGGGGAGTGGATATTCTGGATGAAGCATCGGATCCAACATTTATTCCAATACCTGTGTTGGATGTTTACAACACCCAAAAGCTTGTTTCTATAATCTTGGGGGACTGTGAGGAGCAGGGGCCCCTCTGGGGCTCCCACCAGGTTATTTTATCCCTCAGACATCAGGAGGTGACACAGGTTAAAGAGAACTCACTCCCCATGATCTTTTTTCCAGTAGCAAATAAAGGGAAAAACACTTGGATAATAACTAATTTACTGAGGTATTGATGCTGAAGATGTCAAGCTCATAATACAGGGAGCTGGAGTTGTGAGCAAGGAAGGGTTCACTGAGCTGTGGGATCTCTTAACTTTTCTGCTTGTCTTTGGAAACAGCCCTTGTGTCCATGTGCCACTGCCTGGGAGCAGCCTGGGAGCTGCCTGGCACCTGCCTCCCAGGGAACAGCCTGCTTCCAGTTGTCTCTTTAAATTGCTTAAAGCACTGCCAGGATCTGATCATTCATTCCTTAGAAAAACAGGAGTCTCAGCCAAAGGCTCAGCAGAAATGATGAGTAAATTTCCTATAAAAATAAAAACAAAGGCTGTTTACCATCCCTCCTTTTAATGAGTCTGACAGTACAAATCCTCTCAGCTGCTTCAACAAGCACTGAATCAAGCTGCTGGGTCACTCATCAAGTAGAGACTTTGTCCCTGTTTGCCTCTACCACATTGATAATTATTATTTTTTTAACACAAGAGGAGTAGTAAGAAACAATTAATTACTATTAAAAGCATTACACAAATCTATCTCTTTTTAAAGGACACGCTGACTTCACCACGACTGGGTCTGCTCTCTGTGGGCAAACACAGCACCTTTCAGTGGGGCTCTGTCAGGACAAGTCTCCCTTGTGGCTGCTGCTCCACCAGCATCACAGTGCCTGTGTCTGTACAGCTTATTCCTGTGCCTGGAGGAAAACGAGGCATTCTGAGGCACTTGCATACCAAAATAACTGCCAGTAGTGCTATTTCAGGGTTTATTTTTTAACTCACAGTCTGTGGACCAGGCCTGTGCTGGCAGCCTTCATCCACACGTGTCTCAGAACTTGAGAAACGCAAGTTTCGTGACGCTGCTTGCAGACCCCAGGAACGCCGCTTATCGTCTCCGATCAGCATCACGCTTTGCATGAATTCCGGTCCTGTATCCAAGGCAATCTCATTATTTGCTGTACACGCTCGGTCTGCTGGCTAATTTCTTTCTCCTTCTCACGGGGGAGGAACCTTCCTGCGCTCCACAGGCGTGCCTGTGTTTAGGAGATTAAAGAAAGCAGGCAAGACGCATGAAAAATGTCACCCCGTCGCGGCGGCGGCAGCCTGAATGGGAGCACAATTCCGAGACAGATGTTCCTTGCAATTGAATTGTCTGTGTCAGTGATTGCCGAGTTCAGCGCTCCGAGAGGTGCGAGGCGGAGGGCACGGCTGAGCAGAGGGCTGGCTGCAGCCGGGGAGCTGGCACAGCGCAGGCAGCAGCTCTGCTGATTCTGACACGGCTGCAGCATTAATCTGTCTCGGCCCCGAGCACCGCTGGCTGCCTGTCCCGGAATTAATTTGGCTAATGTAGCGCGTGATGGAAAGCCACGTTTGCAATCCCTTTGCCAGGCAAGGCTGGACGGATTGATAGCATCCTCTGTCCCTGGATAAGTGAACCGGCAGCAGAGCTCCACTGAAGGGACGCCCTCTGAGAATGTGGCTCCATCCCCCAAAGGGGTGAGAAAGAGGATGTTTAAAACCTCCTGGCTCTGGTGGCTGTCAGGGGGAGCCTGAGCAGATAGGGAAGAGGTGGCATTGCCACAGGGGTGGCTCTGCAACCCCTGAGCAAGTGGGAGGTGACAGAGTTTTTTCTCAGGGTTGGTTTCAGTATCACTCTCCAAATAACTTGTTTTGACAAAGGGGATGGTCTCCAGCACAGGAAGTCTATTTGCAGTCATGTTTTCAAGCTGGTGGCTACAGACTATGTGACCACTAAGTATTTATATTAACTAATAAACAACATTTGATTTGCTTTTGATCACAATCAGGCTGAGTCTGAATTAAACAAGAGCCCGGTGATGGAAAGAACTGAAATGTCCCCATAGAACTCCCTGGATAGAGACTGGAAACAAGCCCAGTGCTGTCCTTATGTACACCCCACATGCACCTGGGCCTTTGGGGGCCTTTGCTGCAAGAAAAGAGCGTGGTCTGGAGCACCCAGGAGGAGGCAAGAGGCAGGTGAATATGGCAGTGGTGGGAGACAAGGCAGAACCAGCACAGCAAAGGCTCCAGGGGAGCAGAGGACAAATCTGCCCAGCAGTTCAGCCAGAGATGACATCCAGCTTGGAAAGCAGAAAAGGGCACATGATAGACAGGATGATGTTGGGAGGGAGACCATCACCTATCCACCAGAGCTCCAGCTAAATTAATTTTGTATCACACTCAGCAGGAAAGGACTTTTTGAGGGAGGCTGAGCACTCCTTTACCACCAACCACTCTGTGAGATGCCCTGTGTGCCTCCCCTCCCCAGCACTGCACTGGCACGTTCAGGAGCACAGAAAGAACTATACCCAATTGCAATAAACCCATTAGCACATGGATGTGAGCCACAACACGACACTGTGCAAACTAACCCAGAAGGAGGCTTGCAATGTAGGCAAGCTAATTGCCAAAAATAACCCCCAACCCACTCTGGCTGCTGTGCTGTGCCATGGGAACAATATTGTGCATGTGATCACATCCAGCAGGACACAAGCAGCCTAAGGGTCTTTTTACATTTGGCTTGAAAAGGCTAAAAATAGACCCCAAACCACATTCCTTTTTTGCATTGCCATCTCCTCTGCCTCTTCCTATTCACTGGCACTTTTACATGCAAAGCAGGATTTGGGATCCAAGGCCCTGTAATTAGACTCCAGCCTGGCAGCTGCAAGTGGAACAGCTGGAGGTGTTATTTTTACGGGTTATTAATTGACTCCATGAAAGCCCAGCAAACAGAGAGCCAGCGAGCTGCAGTCCACAGCCACATGACAAGGTCTTAGTGACAGGAAAAGATAAAATAAAAGAGAGAATGCAGAATCCTAAAGCCGATTAGTTATAGCAATTTCTCTAAAGCTAAATATAGGGAAAAAATCCTCTCCTATCTTCACCTCCATTGGTGGAGATGAGAAAGCACAAGGAAGAAGATAGGCAGAAATTTCATTTTTCACGTAAGCCCCCATGGATTGCAGAGAGAAACTCCTGCTTTTGTGACACTCCCAGCTCTTAAATCCGACTGTCCCTGGCAGCTGCCCCCTGAAGAGCCCTTTGCTCGGCACTCACAAGTGCAGCTGCTCTTGCTCCAGCGTCACTGTGCTGGGCAGGGGAGTGACACAGGGAAGCTCCCAGTGCCATCCCAGTCACAGCAAGGCTGGCACAATCCCAGTGCCTCCCTGCCAGGCATGAGCAGGTGAGCCTGCAGAGCCCCCCCTCCAAGGGGCTGAACCACCCACACTGCCCCAAACCAAAGCAGGACAGAGCCGGGAGATTTCTTGCCTCCAGCTCTCCTTCCTCCCTGCCTTTCCTGCAGCCACGGACAGGTGGGGCTTGGGAACAGCTGAAACCACCTGGAGCCACAAGAGAAACCCCTCATCAAGAGGCAGAATAAGGAAAGGCTCTGGGTGCTGGCAGCACAAGGGGATGGGATTGGGTCATCACGTCTGCAAAACCTATTGTACATCAAATACTTCAGGGGATAAATAACAGGCAACTCCAGCAGAGATGCTGGGAAGCTGGGAAACTGGCAGAGCATTTCAGACTTATGGAAATTAATTTAGCCCTAGTCTGGATGCTGACAGCCCATGTTGCTGGCCCAGCTGAGGGGTCTTTGTCAGACCTCAGATTTAACTTCCAAAAATAAATCATGGCTGTACCTCAGAGGTGAAGCAGAACCTCTCCCAGAGGAGAGGACAGCCAGGATCCTGGTGCTCAGTGTCCCCTGTGCTGGCAGCCAAAGGGGAAAAGAAGGCAGTGGAAAAGCTGCTGCTGCTTGGAGGCCAAAACTCAGCCCAAGAACGCCCCGTCCTCATCAGGGAGCAGGACAATCCCATGTTCCACAGCTCCAGGACAAGGATTTCTTCCCACTTTCATAACCCCTACAGGAGAGAAGCACCAAAATCCCCCTCCAGCTGTGTCTTCACAATGTTCAGGCATATAGAGTGGTTAGAAGGGGATATTTCTCTCCAACCTCCATCCTTTACACTAGACAGCTCTCTGGGTGGTTTGGGGTATTTTCAGTCCCATACTCCCAGCTACACACAGACTCTGTCTGGAGACAGCTGAGGGAAAATCATGCTTTGTAATCTCACCCTTTGGAGGCCATTTCTGTGATAACCAATCCCCTCAGACATCCCTTCAACCCAAGTGTGCCCTCCTGGCCCAAACCCACCCCTGGGCTTGCTGCCAGAGCTGTTTCCCACGCCAGCCTGGCAGTGCTGGGTCTGTCCTTGGGCAGGAAAGCTCCTCTTCAAAATCCAGCTCTGCCTGGTGCTGTGAACTGGCAAGGGCTGTCAGGGCTCCTGCTGGGTGCCAGCACCTCATTCATGCAGGATGGGGTTGTGGGTTAGGCCTTAATTCCAGCACAGTCTGCCCGGGGTGCCCAACCCACCCCAAACCACAGCAAGGCCATGGGGCTTCCAAAACTTGGGTTTCATTCAGTCATGGTGCCTTTCTGCAGGCTGGGGGTCCCCACAGGAGCAGAAGTGCCAGGGGCTCAGGGACAGCCCCAGAACAGGGTTCCCATGGGGCAGGCAGGGCTGGCTATCCAACCTCAGGGCTACAGGGACACAGCACCTTCCCCTCACGCAGAAATCCAGCCCAGCCAGGCAACTGCTCCATGTCTGACAACAGAGGAGCTGAATCCCCCAACGCAGGAGAGAAACCAAACGTGTAACAGTGACAGCTGTGGCTTTGCATGGACCCCGTGTCCCTGTGGTGCTGCACAGAGCCCCTGCCCACTCCCTTTAACCCCAGCATGTGGCTGCAAACACACTGCCACGGGCAGGGAACACAGCATCACCTGTGTGACCCTGCTCAGGCCTGGGGAGGGTCAGGATGCTCCTGAATCCACAGGTGTGGCAGTCCCACATGTCCCCAGGCTATTTTTCCCCAGTCTGTGCCATCTGTGCTACCATCACACCTCTCCACAAGATCCAAAGCTGTGGTTACACAGGGACAGACAGCACTTTGAGGACAGCAGGAAGGGAGGAGGCTTTTCCCACAGTGTCAGAACCACAGGTGACAGTGCTGGAGAGCAGAGAGCTGCTGGCAGTCCCTGGGTTGCAAAAGTCTTTGGCCTCCACAGCGTGGGATGGGGATCTGGGAGCAAAGCACATCAAGTGAGTTGAAGAGAGTGACATTTTCCTTCTCAGCTGCTGCATCCGTGCCCACGCAGCCGGTGGGACAACTCCATGCAGCTAATGATGCGACGTGCTTAGTAAACAAATGATGCATTTGCACCAGGAAACAAAAAAAAAAAAAAGAGGAAGAGGAAAGAAAAGGAAGAAAACAAGTCACATTCTGGGCTGGCAGCACGCAGCAGTGAACTCTTTAAAAATCTGCTGAGGAAGGCACTTGCACAGCACATGGTTTGGGCAAATCAATGAAGCTGCAAAGCAGCCTGGCAGGCACACAAATCCACTTTCTAATGAAATTTACAGCAAGTGGAATTTAGGTCACTACTCGGAAGCATTCAGTTTATTCTAGGCAGCTTTTAAAATATTTAAGAAATAGCTGTCAAATTAAGCCTGCTCACCTCTGGCTGCAAGGTCCAGCTTGGAGCTGTGGCAGATTTCTTAGCTATGGCTTAAAAATAAATATTTTTTAAGCTTTCTTCGATTGCCCCCTCCCTCCATCATCACAGAACAGTGATTGGCATAACTCCTGCCATGCAATCCCAGCTCTTCTGGGAGCTCCAAGGATGCTCAGGCTGTGCCCAGCCCAGCCTCATCCTTCCCCAAGGACAGGGCATGAGACACCAGACGTGTCCATCCTGCAGCCTGTGCCCAGAGGACTTCAGCTGCTGCTGGAGGAAGAGCAGTGCTACAGCCAGACCTAAAAACAGCTCTGAGGGAACAGCTAAAAGCAGCCTCTGAGCAGAGCTGAGCCTTCACCAAGGCTGAGTGGGGCTGAGTGGAAGGGTCTGGGCTGCCCTGAGGGTTGCCAGCACCATTCCCAGATGTGACACTCCAGGAGAGCTGCCACAGCAGCTTCAGTGGGTGGTGGAGGGAGAGGAAAGGTGGCTGACAGGCAGTTCTCTGGCTGTTTACCAGGCAGAAGTGGCCACTGCCCTAAATCTCCACACTCACAATTCCTGCAGAGATCAGAGCAGTCCAGACATTTCCGCTTCCAACAAGGCAAAGTTCAAACTCTTACATAACACAGACAGTGTGAGCTGATTGCTGCCCCAGCTCAAGGTCCAGCCTGTCACAGAGCTCAAAGCTCTTCCAGCCTCAGCACAGTCCAGGAGCTGAGAAGGGAAAGCAGAAGGCAGCCCTGGAGCAGAGCTTAGTGCAAGGGGAGACACCACAGGCACAGCCAGGCCCTCTCTGGGCTGTGCTCTGGAGGACAAAGAGGTTTCCCCATTGCTCACCAACCTGCCCTGCCTCAGCAGCTGCCCTCAGCTTGTTCCCCACAGCCTGGGCACTTCCCTGCCCATGCAGAACCTGCTCCCCTTCCACAGGGTCTGACCTGATCCCAGCCCAGCCCCAGCACTTGGGATTTGGCCTGGGTGCAGCTGAGGTAAAACACAGCTCCCTGTGCAAACACCTCTGCCTCCTTCCTCATTACACACATCAATATCCATTTCACGCTCAGCTGATGAAGGATTTGTTTGGCTGGGTTATGATCCTGGCTGCTGCCCCACAGCTGGCTCTGTACCAGGATGTGGGAACAGGGGACACAGTCTCTGACCTGCCTCCCATCAGCACTTCTGGCCGTGGATGAGCTCACCAGAGCACACACTGACACCACACTGTATTCACCCTGGGTGGGCTGACCCTTCTTCCACCTCGTTGTCTCTCCTGACAGAGTTCCATGTCCATCCCTGCAGCTCTCCTGCCCCTTCTGCTCCATTCCTTGCCCATAGGGATGTTACTGAAGAAGAAGCAATACTTGGATATTACCCAGTTCTCTGGGACCCCTCTTCCTTCTAGGGCATGTTCCCATGGGATTCCTCCAAGAAGGTCCCTGGAGAGACCAGTTACCTCTCCCCATGCTCAGGGCTCTGACTGGACATCCCTGACAGGACACAAGAGGCCTCGGGCCCTCCTGACCCCACAGAGCTGCACATCCCACCTGCCTGTGGAGCTGCTCCCCTCCCAGATGGATCCAATTCCAAAGTGTCTGCAGGCCCACATGGTGCCAGCAGCTGGAGAGGAGCCTGTGTTCCTCCACATCCCCAGCCACAGCATCAGCTACTCACCAGACACCCAGCTCCCCTCTGGGGCCCCCTCAGGCACCGAGTGCTGCACCCAAGGCAGCACTGCTGGGTCCAGTTCTGCTCAGGGATTCATTTTTAACGAGACACTTGGAGGCAGAATTTAACAAGGAAGAAATCCTAGACCTGGCCAAGGAGCCAAGGTGACCACCTCGAGCTGAGCAGCACATCCTACAAGCACAGGGAGCACACAGAGCCCAGCAAGCAGCACGGGCTTATGGAATTTCACAGCACACAGGCTTGGGAATGTTGCAGACTGAGTGGAAATTCCCTCTAGGAAGGGAAATATAGGAGCCAGGCTAGATTTGCAAGTGAAACATTTGTCCCTGCTGTTTAGATACATTTTGCTCCCCAAGCAGGAGAGGAAACTTGGCAGGTGCAAGTTATCCCTCCAGGAAAACTCATCCAGGAGCTGGGCACTACCAGATCCAACCCAGAGCAGAGCTGCCTGCCCTGCCCACTGCAGCTGCTCCTCCTGGCTGCAGGCTGCCAGGGACAGCCTCATCCCACAGAATGCTCCAAGCCTGGCAGTTGTGTAATGCACAGGCAGCCTGGGCTGCTGCCAGGGCAGGGATGTCCCCAGGGATGTAATCCCGCCGTGGCCTGCCTCGCTGCAGCAGCCGATTACAGCAAGGCTCCCAGCTCTCCCATTTCCGCGGAAACAAAGGATTCTGCGGAGCTCCACACCCTCTAGTGGAGGTGAGAGCTCGGCACACCGAGATGCTCCCAAATGCCACAGCACTGCTGAGTTCAGTTCAGCATCCGAGTGCCCTCCCGCTCCCCAAGCAGGGCCTGCAGGGTGTGACACCCCGGGTCAGGGCAGGTGTCAGCGCTCTCCTGCCCGCACAGCCACGGCACCAGTTACACACCTGCCTGCTGTGCTCAGGCACAGAAGTATTAAATGTGAAGAAAGAAAGAAAGTCAATTTTGAGAAACAGATTTTATTAATGTTCACCATCCAATTACACCCATTAGGTAATTTTTAGAACCTACAGGAAAGCTGGAGGGGGACTTTTTTACAAGAGCACAGAGTGACTAAACTAGGAGGAATGGTTTCAACAGGCACTGGGATGGGTTAGATGGGGTATTTGGGAATTAGTGAGGGTGGGAGGCCCTGGCACAGGCTGCCCAGAGAAGCTGTGGCTGCCCCATCCCTCAGTGTCTGGATGGGGCTTGGGGCACCCTGGGACAGTGGGAAGTGTCCCTGCCCATGACAGGGGATGGAAGGAGATGATCTTTACAGCCCAAACCCTTCTATGATTCTGCAATAACCCAAAAAGACCACCCGGGTATAACCAAACTGCAAGAGCAGCTCTCACCATCCTGCAGAATCACATCTTGGTCCAGCCAGCTGAAAATAAATAACCAGGATGTTCACCCAGGAATGCAGCTAGTGCCAGAGCCCCCTGTCCTACACAGACCCATCTCCTCTGGATCAGCGTTAACTGAAGCACCTTCCCACCCCAGCTCTCCCTATAGTCCTTCCCAAAAGCACACCAGAGCCACATCACCCACCCCACAGCAACAACAAACACGAAAAGCATTTATTTTGGCAAGGAATGTTTGCCAGGAGCCAGGATCAGGTGCAAGGCTCCCAGCACAGGCCTTCCCATCTCCCTTCCCTTGCCAGGGCACTCAGTCCCCTGAGCTGTCCCCAGGTGAACCCCCACTGCAGGAGAGGAACCAAACACGTAACAAGAGAGAGCAAAGTACACAACTTCCAACAAAGCTTTACATTTGCTCAAGTGCAGAAACCACCTTATCACTATTCCCTACTACACAGGGAACAAAGTTGCAACTCAAACAGTATCTGGTGATAAATCGAGTACCCAGGTTCTCATTTCCATACCTGAGAGAGCACCAGTTTGATTTTGCAAGACATTTTAAAAAGACTCAGTATACACTAAAAAAACCCCAATCTACTCCATCTCCCCTTGGATTAGGAGTGCAGCTGTTGTATGCAGTATCATACATGACCATCAAAATGCTTCATGAATGTTCACACCTGTTACTGCACAGGTGAGGCCCAGCACGGAGCCCACCTGGGAGCTGCTCTCGGGCACAGGTGAGGCTGGCTGGGACCACCCAGCAGCCCTTCCCCAGCCCTCAGACCCCAACCCTGCCCAGGAGGGACACCCGGGGCTCCCAGGGCTCACCTTCAGCTCCCTCACCTCAGCAATGGAAGCAACGGAGCCCCCACCGTGTCACCATCTGGGGCTGTGGCTTCTCTGGGGCTGAGCCCCGGCAGGAAATCCTGTGACACACCAACTTCTGGGACTCTGACAGCAAAAACAAAGTCCTGGTCTGGTTGTTGGCCCTGGGGCTGGCCCTGCAGCCCCCTCCCCACCCCATGGCTCACTCCTTACATCCCACAGCCCCCATTCAGCTATCCCTGTGCCCCCCAACCCTGCTGTGGGCTCAACATCTCCCCAGAGAGGAGCCACACCCCGGGACTGTCCTTGCACAGCACCCCAGCCCTCCCACTGACCCCAAACCCTGCACTCCCAACCCTTCCCTGCACCCTCCAGCGCTCCAGCCCCCCACACCCTGCACCCCTCAGCCCTCCAGCCTCCCCTGCAGCCCCCACCCCATACCCTGTCCCCCAGGTCCTCACTACCCCCCTTATTGCATCCCACGCCCCCCTGAACATCCCCAGCACTCCAGCCCTGCAAACCCCATTTCACCCCCACCTCCCACACCACCCTCCCCACTGCAGCACCCCTGCAACCCCAAAGCCTCCCCCCGTAACCTGTACCCGCCCCCCTGCATCCCAAACCCCACCCGCACCCCCAAATCCACCTCCCCCCACATACCCTGCCCTCCAGTACCTCGCTCCTCCCCCACTCTGCATCCCCTCAGCGTTCCAGCCCCCAAACCCCGAGTTCCCCCTGCACCCCCTCCTTCAGCACCGTCCCCAGCCCCTGCTTCCCCGGAGCCCCCACTGCAGCCCCTCCTGCACCCCACACTCTGCCCCCCAGGCCTGCAGCACCCCCAGCGCCCCAAATCCACCCCTACTCCATATCCCCAGCCCCCTCCTCTCCCAACACCCCTGCTCACCCCCAGCCCAATATCCCCTCCAGCCCCCACATCCCCGACCCTCCCTCAGCACCCCCGTGCCCGCCTTGTCCCCGTCCCTCCCTCAGCACCCCCGTGCCCGCCATGTCCCCGTCCTTCCCTCAGCACCCCCGTGCCCGCCATGTCCCCAGTGTCCCTCAGCACCCCCGTGCCCGCCATGTCCCCAATGTCCCTCAGCACCCCCGTGCCCGCCATGTCCCCAATGTCCCTCAGCACCCCCGTGCCCGCCATGTCCCCAATCTCTCTCAGCACCCCCGTGCCCGCCATGTCCCCAATGTCCCTCAGCACCCCCGTGCCCGCCATGTCCCCAATGTCCCTCTCTCAGCACCCCCGTGCCCGCCATGTCCCCAGTGTCCCTCAGCACCCC
>JAHLSL010000074.1:3405586-3419759 GCA_025920805.1 Petroica traversi
GGGGGGGGGAACGGGGGGGGAACGGGGGGGAACGGGGGGGGAACGGGGGGGGAACGGGGAGGGGAACGGGGGGGAACGGGAGGGGAACGGGAGGGGAACGGGAGGGAACGGAGCCCAGAGCTCTGAGAACAGCCCCGAGCAGCTCGGGAACGGCCCGAGCGGGCCGGGTGGATTTTGGAGCTGCTGGTGCAGAGGGAGCCACGGAGATGCTCCAAGGGCTGCAGCCCCTCTGCTCTGGAGCCAGGCTGGGAGAGCTGGGGGTGCTCACTTGGAGAAGAGAAGCTCCAGGGAGAGCTCAGAGCCCCTTCCAGGGCCTGTAGGTGGTATATAAGAAGATATCGCTATCTCCCTTTTTACACAGGGAGATAACGATAGGACAAGACAGAATAGTTTTATACTAAAAGAAGTGAGGAAGAAATGCTTCCCTGTGAGAGTGCTGACATGCTGGCACAGGGTGCCCAGAGAAGCTGTGGTTGTCCCATCCCGGCAGTGCCCAAGGCCAGGTTGTCCCACCTGGGACACTGAAAGGTGTCCCTGCCCATTGCAGGGGTGGAATGAGATGGGTTTTTACATCCTTTTCAACACAAATCATTCCATAATTCCATTATTGTAATCTCTCCCAAAGGCAAAATGTCAGCACACAGAGAGTTCAGGGGCTGCTCGTGGCTGGAGCTGAAATCACAGGGCAGTTAATACAGAGTAAATCAGTGTTTTGATCTAATATTCTGCTGATGGTTCTCAAGCCTGCATGTTCATGTTGAATTGTGCTTTGCTTTCAGTGGCTCTGACAGCCCCACTCCTGGCTAAGAGAGAGGCTTTCAGCACAAATACAGGTATCTCTCAAGAAATTTAATCACAAATTTCCCTCCAAGACATTTTGGTATAAACAGCCCAGGAGCAGAAAACCACTCCAACACACAAGCAGTAACTTGCTCCTGGATGGCTCATTAAAAATGAAGCAGTGCTTCAGTTTTATTTCTGCTATAACACATTTTAGCAGACCTCTTATAAAATATACATACAGGTCCAAGCCGTGCAGAACCTGGATGGAAGGAGCAGCTGGGGAAGCCAAGAACCACACCACCAGCAAACAAAAACCTCATTTTCACCCATTAAAGCTTAGTGTGGCCTCTCGGAGGTGGCACATCCAAACACGGGGTTGAATGACATGGGGACAAGGTTTGTGCCACCAGCCCCACGCTGTGCCAGCTGATTCCACACTCAGGTTCCCCAGGAGTGGGTGCCTGCGCTGCTCAGAGCCTGCTCTGAATGCTAAACCCTTCATTTCCCTGTGATTTTCCTTCTGCACACAGCAGGAGCGCTCTGCAAACACCGGGGAACATCTTTCCAGTCCCTGTGAAAGCAGAGGTCACAATCCCTGCTTTGCACAAAGAATTGCGATGCGGAGGGATGAATGAAAACACAAATACCCGCAGATCTGAGGAGCTGACTTTGCAAAAGCTGCTTTTGTGCTTCTCCAAGTACAAAGCCCTTCCCTGCTGCCCCCTGACCAGAGCCCACAAGCCGAGGGATATCCCCTCTCCCAACACAGCCCTGCTTTTCATGCCTTGCTGGTTTAATGCTGAAGCCATAATGCTCTGTGTTCTTTTTTTTTCCTAACAGATTCACAGAATCCTTGAGGTTGGAAAAGACCTCCATGATCACCAAATCCAGCTGTGAATGCAGTGAAATCCTTCAGGGGTGCTGGGTACCCAGAGCGTGGTGGGAGAGCTCGGTGCCAAATGTATGGATGAGGCAGAGGGGCTGTGCTGGAACCCCCACTAAGGACAGGGGCTTTAACAAGCCTTGTGTGTCACCTGCCTGGCAGGGAGGTGGAAGGACAATCCCAGCACCCCACTGTGGGCAGGGAGAGCCACCCATTCCCTCCCAGGCAGCCCAGGGCACGAGTGTGCAGAACAAAAGCCTTTCACACCATTCCACGAGTTTTATTTGTGAAGGCAAAAGCATTTCACGCCCGGTGCTGCTCCTGCTGATCCCGTTGTGCCCCCCTCATACTCTGCCTTTTGCTTCCAAGGCAGCAGGGGCTGAGCAGCTGCCACACCCCCAGGATTTCATCCCTCCTGGGTGCAATTCTGCCCAGCTCTAAACGCTGTGTGTCTCATTTGTACAGCCGAGCTCGGGCTGTCTGCCTGATGGCGGGGACAGCGCTGAAAACAAACATTCTTTTTTTTTTTCCTTTTTGATAAAAGAAAACATTACCTCTCCGAGATTTACACAGTAGATGAAGCATAAACCTGAATTATCTCCCTCCTCTCTTTCTCCAGGGAGCAGATAATAGTTGGATGTATCCATCCCTCTGCTTTGTTCCACGTCGCCCAGCTTGGCAGCATTTTGGCTGCTATTAAACCACTCTCACCCCCCTTGACATTTAAAGGGCTGTTGTCTGATTGCTGTCACACTCCTGTACGAGGATCCTTCAACCAGTTTCCCCCTCCTCTTCCCACCAGTGATGGATTTTCTCTTTTATTCCACAGTAATTTGCTTTCCTCACACTATGCTCCAGCAGAATGCTTTCACTGTCAGTCCTGGGGTTTGGTACTTGCCCATGGTGCCACAACCCAGCAGCTCTGGGCAAACTGGAGCTGGCCTGGCTTTGAGCAGCGTCAGGAAAACTGAATAGGACCTGGATCTGGGAGCCTGGGCCTGCTGGGGTTGGGTCCTGCTGCCTTCGGGGTTGCTGCTGTGGTGTGGGATGTGTCAGACCAAAGCAATTCCTGATGGGGTCATCGGCTTCCACAGCTCATCCACTGCCCCTGCTGGAATATCCCATGGGATGAACGGACGCTGGATTTAGGGTGAGGAGCACCCGGTGCCTGAGGGTGAGGAATGGATCCCTTTTGCCCTTTTGGGAGCAGGGAGTGGGATGTACCACCAGCTCGAGGGTTTGCAGCTCACCCACTGAGTCAGGAGAATGCACAGAGCAGAGGGTTTGCTGCCACCAGAGCTTTTCCAGATGAGCTGCAAAGGATCAAGTCCTTAAAATCCCTTTGGGCCTCTCTGGGTCCTCCTCTTGGCAAGATCAGAAATGCTGAGGATGGTACCCAGCTCTGCCAGTTGTGCCAGAAAGTTGGTCTCACATATCCAGGTGTGGAGGTGAACAGGTAAAAGTAGATAATCACAGGTAAAAACAGGTAAAGTTTCTTTACTAGAGAGTTTGAAACAAAGCTGAGCCCTTGACTCTGGGTATCCAATGTGAAAAGCTGGCTCTGTGCCTGCTCCTGGCTCCCTCCCACCACACAAACTCCTGCTTCTCCCAGGGCTTTCACACTGAGGGACTTTGGAGAATTGTGGAATTGTTAGGGTTGGAAGAGACCTCCAAGATCACCGAGTCCAACCACTAACCCAGCACCTCTGTGTTTGCCCCTGAAACGTGTCCTCAGGTGCCACATCCACACCCCTTTTAAATCCCTCCAGCGATGCTGACTCCCCTCCGTCCTGGGCAGTCTATTCCAGGACATGACAACCCTTTCAGTGAAGAAGTTTTCCATAACAGCCAATCTAAACCTGCCCTGGCCCAGCCTGAGGCCATTCCCTCTCTCCTGTCCCTGTTCCCTGGGAGCAGAGCCCGACCCCCCTGAGCCCCCTCCTGTCAGGGGCTTGTGCAGAGCCACAAGGTCCCCCCTGAGCCTCCTTTTCTCCAGGCTCAGCCCCTTTCCAGCTCCCTCTCACAAAACCTGTGGCTGCAGATCCTTCCCCAGCTCCATTGGCCCTCTCTGGACATGCTCCAGCCCCTCAATGTCCTTTCTGTAGTGACCACCTTGCATTGTCCCTGGTTCTTAGGGACCATCACTGTGCTCCAGTGCCTGCTGCTGCAGAAATGGGCTGGGAGCTACCCTGGCCCTTCTCACACTTGGAAAACACATCCAGCAGAGACCAAAAAGCAGGTGTCCCCCCCTGGGGAGAGAGTGCCATGGCTGGTCATGGCCCCTGGACACCTGAGCCCAAGGCACTCCAGGAGGACATGTCCCTTCCACCATGGTGATGAGCTGAAAGCTCAGGGTTCTCTGCCTTCACCTAAAAAAAAGTGAAAATTTCCTACTCCACAGATCTCAGTTGTATCTGGAATTACTCCCACCAGCATCTCCTCAGTCCCCAGCCCCCTGCTGCAGAGAAGGCTGTAGAGGTTTGTGTATCTAATAAATTGTTATTCAAACACACTTGCTGCTAGAGAAACATCCCTGACCAAACCCAGCTGTGCTGGGGAAAGATTTCTCTCTCAGGCACTATCACTGTCCCCTGCTGGAGGTTCCTCTCCCCTCAGCCTCCAGCTGGGCAGCCTGAGTGCCCGAGCCAGTGGAGCCAGCTGGGCTGTGTCCTCCTCTGAATATGACAAATGCAAGAGCTGGTGCCCTGCTGGGGAGCTCTGCAGTGGCCAGGAGTGTGCTGATTGCAGCACGTCCGCTCTGCTGCCTCCCACCCAGGGGCTTTTTCTTGAGGAATAACTCATTGTGGCAAATCTCCTTCCAGTTCCAATTCTGTGGGGCTGTGCTCCCCTCACATCAGCTGTGCAGGTGTGATTTGTCCTCTCCACAGCCAGCAGCAGGCACTGTGTCATGGAGCTGGACAAACTGCTCAGGCACAGAACAGCTGTGCCCACCCTGAGCTCCTCTCCGTGCCAGGAACATGAATTAACACCTGCAGCATCCTCAGGCCTCTCCATGGAGCTGAGCACACCCCAGAGTGGGCTGGAGAGTCCCCCCAAACCAGCACACCTGCAAGGGTGGCACTGTCCCTGCCACGGGGCGCTGCTTCCTGGGATCTCTGGGATGGCATTTCCTGGCTCTGTGCCTGCCTGCAGGGTGGCACTCAGCACCACAGCCACCCAGCCATGACACAGTGGGGTGGGGACAGCTCGGGGCTGGCAGTGAGGTGTGCAGTGTGTCTGCACTTCGGGGTGAACATCCACTTCCAGTCACAGCAGATCCCCAGCAGTGAAGAAGTGAAGTGGAGAAGGCTGAGCACTGCAGAGGTGGCCTCAGCAAAGGACCTTGGTGATCTCTCTTATTCTGTGCACAGGCACCCGCACTCCAAAACACTCCAAAGCACTTGAGAGCTTCCTGTACCCTTCAGAGCGAGGCCAAGGCACAGCCAGAGCTCTGGTTGCTGAAATTATCCCAAGGAAATTCCTCTGTGCTGTATCCTGGGGCTCAGCATGGGGATGGTTTGCTGTGCCACCCTCTTGTTCCACCCAACCCACGTCCCTAAAGGTCCTGCAGCCCCAGCCAGGCACTGGCACCACTCACAGAGCCCCCACACCCCTGGCTGCCTCCCCACCACCCTAAAATTCTGCTTAACAGGGCCACAGATGCGCAGGAGACGCTTCCAACACAGACGTCAAGGATGAGTTGGTGCCCTTTGCAATCTCCTTCTGCTGCATTCCTATAGAGTGTGGCCAATTTGCATAATAAACATGAGCTATAAATGTCAAAATCGGCCACATCCATGTCTTATTTTCACTTCAGACTCTGATTGCATCTCTTTGACTCTAACTTGCCTCCTCAAATAGCTGCAGCCTGCACTCTGAGGCTGCTGCCTTCCTGGCTCCCACAGCCCTACACCCACCTTCCTGTGGCCACCCAGAGCTCCTGCCTCCCTCAGGAGCAATTTCAGTGACCCTGCCACTGCTGCCCAGCACAAGCAGGCCCAGGTTGGAGAGAAAAGTGTTGTGCCAGGGGACAGGGCTGGACAGCAGCCTGGGGTGATGGCAGCCTCCTCTGCATGCTGAGAGGGAAACTGAGGCAGAACCAGGGGGGATCTGGCTCTCCATGGCAGCTCCACACTGCAGATCGTGGTCACCCTTGTGTCACCTTGCTTTGCACTGTGCCAAGTGCCACAAGAATGGAAACGTGTGGGTGGTGTTTTCACATGTGCAGGGTGAGGAGAAACGGCCTCAAATCCTGGCATCTTCCAGACTTATCCGTGCATTCTGTTCCTCCTCCTGCTGAGCTGTGATAACCCCCCTACAAATCCTATCTGAACCCACCTGCTGCTCTCTCCGCTGTGGGCCCCACTGCCTGCATCCCACGGCTCCTGAGGGACACACTTGAGCCTTGTCCCTAAATGTCTCCAGATCTCCACAGCACCAGCTCTTCATTGCACTCTTCAAATGCAAATGAGGATTTGCAGGAAACCGTTTGATTCACGGGTTCATCCTTTATTTTGGCAGATAGCATCAGTTAAACGCCTGCTTATTTCTGCTTTCTGAGAACAATATAAACCACTTAAGTACACATGCAAGATAGACTGAGCCCTAAGTGCTTATGAGCTGTTTGATTTACCGAGGTGTCTTTATCTTTGCCGAGGATCTCGCAAAGTCATTTATTATTTAGCAGTAAATTAAAGTAGAGGGTCTGTGATTTTCAACAACAGAAATTAATATCCCAGCACTCCTTTGTACCATATATATCTATAATTTACAGCATTGGAACCGGCCAGACAGCGCTGCAAGACCATCAGTTTCCTTTCTCCCTTGTTACCTGCTGATCACTGCTGCGTAGCAGGAATAAAAAATGGACTGGCAGGAGAGACACTCCGACAGGAAAGGGTAGTTTTAAATTAAAAGTCCAGTTTTTGTGGCCCTCAAGAGGCCCCCTTTGCTTCCCACTGCCCTCCTGCACACATCACTTACGGATAATATAGAACAGGCAGCAATCTCCTCTTGAGACAGCTGAGTTTTAACCTCATTGGTTCTGTGCTTGGTGAATAAGAATCATTATAATGGTGATAGTTGTAAAAGTAATAGTAGCAATAATAATGATAACAACTATTATTATTATTATTATCATCATTATTATTACTACTACTACTACTGCACCTGCAAGCCTTGGAAATACACGCTGTGGAATTCTTTGCCCACCTGTCCACAGTGGAGGGGTGGCCAGGGGTGGTGCAGAATCAGAATTCCAGAATAGTCAGAGTTGGAAGGGCCCTCTGGAGATCCCCCAGTCCAACAGGGTCCCCTGGAGCAGGGGACATGGAAACACATCGAGGTGGGTTTGGAATGGCCCCAGAGCTGGAGACTCCACAGCCTCCCTGGGCAGCTCCAGGGCTCTCCTACCCTCCCTGGAAAGCAGTTCTTCCTCATATTAGATTTGACTCCTTGTGTTTGCAGCCACTGCTCCTTGTCCTGTCCCTGGGCACCACTGAACAGAGCATTCCCAGCACCTTCCCCTGCAGAGCTGGAGTGAGGCTGGCGTCCAGAGACACAAGGGACAGCAAGGACAGAGCCCTTCCTTCTGGGCTCTGTGGACTCATAAAGCCCATGGGTGACCTTAGGAACAAGGCTGGGGGTGTCACACTGGAGAACAACACACCCCCGGAGCTCCAACTCCTTCCTTTGGGTCTGTGCCAGCTCCCCAGCAGCAGCCTGGTGCCAGTTCAAGAGCAATATCATGGCCAGAAATTTTATGGGCTGTGTCGGGCTCTGGCTGACACAAAGCAGCCAATAATTTATAGCAATCTCATGTACTACAAAGGCAAAACATGTCCCTCTTGGATGGAGCTCTGCGAGCCGCAGGGATAAATCAGCTCCAGCAGGGAGCAAAGATGAGAAAAGAAGGATAAAAGACCAAAAATGTTCTACATGGCTTCTTTGGAAGGAGGAGAGAGAAGGGGCCTGGCAAATGCCCTCCTGGTGTGGGCTGTGTGGGATGGCCTGAGCAGGAACAGGGGCTGGGCTGTAGTTTCTGAGCCCTGCCCTGACAGCCCCCTCCAACATCTCCTTCCATCACCTTTTGTCCATGCTCATGAGTCCCCCATCCTCCTGGAGCCCACCTGGGCTGCAGGGTGAGGAGGTTTTGTCCCCCAGAGCTGTGGAGGGGCTGGGGGCTGCACCCCAGGAGCCCTGCAGAGCCATCTGGGTGCACTCAGCAGCTGCTCCTTATTCCTGCCTGGACAGGAGGCATGGCCAGAGTTTGTGCTTTTGGCCAAGAAATCCATCCTCTGGAATAATCCAGGAGCTCTACCTTTGATGCTGCCAGCAGGAACAGCAGCCCTGGGCACCGTGGGTGCTTTCTCCAAGCACCACCTCAACCCACACAGAGCAGCACAACCCAGCCCCCAGCACCTCCAGAGGTGTTTCCCTGCACCAGTGACCAGGGTTTCCAGTGCCACTCTTGCCATGATGGTTCTGCCACAAGGACTGGGCTCTCTGGCCTGCTGATCCCTCATTTCCACCACCCTCACCCACCAGTCCCACAGGCTGGATCATTCCCAAACTACACTTGTGCCCTTCAATTTCTCAGCTAAAGTAAGAGAGTCGTTTGTCCTGCAGCCAACCAGATAAAAACGTGGAAAGACATCTGGAAAGTCAGCCCAGAACAAGTCACGCTTTCCCTCTCTCTTCTCCTCAATGTGGAGAAATTTCCAAGGAGAAACCGTGGCAGCCTTATTTGTCTTTGTTTTTGGAAAGAACGGCAAGCTGATTAAAAGCAAACAAAAAGCAAAAGCTGTGGAGTCCCAGAGGCTCCCTTGCAGGAGTTCAAAGGATAAAAAAAGGAATAAAAAACTGGAAGCATTAGAGCAAGACATTTAAGCTTTGAAGACCATATCAGTAATGGATGAATTAAAACACACTGTAATTAGCACTGAAAGCTTCAGTACCTGAGGAGATGGGGAAAATTGGTTTCTTCATGCTCATCAAGCCTTTCCAGGGATGCTCCTGCCAGGATGGGAGTAGGGGCCAGGCTCTGTTGTCACTGGGAGTGTCTGCACGTGGAGGCTGAGCTGGGAGAAGGGTTATCATCGGGAAAAACGCTGCTGCCTGCCTGGCTTGGGATTGCAAACCTCCCTGGGAGCCCTGACGGAGCAGGGATGGGACAGCAGGCTCTGTGCGCCCCCCAGGAGCTGTGCTAATCCCCGGGATGATGCCACCTGAAAGTGGAGATAAGGAGGGAGGACAAAACTCCCCCACGAGCCTTGGGAGGCACCTGAAGTTTATCTGCTCGGCTGGAGATTACAGGCTTTTATTTTCTTCTTTCCAGTGGTGAGAGAATAAAAAAAACAGTAAACAGGAAAAAAAAAAAAAGCGCCCATCCTGCATGCAAAGCACGATCCTCAAATAAACACCACGGCTATGTTATCCCATTAAAAAAGCATTTAGCTCCGAGCTTTGAACACCTCGAGCCACGGGATGCTGGGCTCTGGCTGTGGTGAGCAAGGGGATCAGTGCCTGCCAGCTGCTCCTGGCTCCTGCCTCCTTGGCAAACCATCTCCTCCTGGGGCAGAAATTATTTAACTCAGCTACAGACCTGCCCAGGAGTTAATTGACTTGAAAATCAACAGATTAGATTAAGTACCCCTGCAGAGTGGGGAGAGGGGTCCAGCTCTCCGAGAGCTCCACCTTTCCCTTTGGAGCCACATTTTCCTCTTGCTCTGCTCCTGCCGTGGAGCTGGGAACGGAGCTTTGGAGCTGCTAATTCCTCTCCTGGTCCTGCAGAAAAGGGTGGCTGGGCCATTGTGCTCTGCTGCTCCTCCGAGGGCAGCGAATCCACCCAGACTCCAGCAGATGAATGGGAAGGAAGCGCCTCCCTGAGCGCACACACAACGCCGGGGCAGCGATAAGGATGCTCTAAGGATGCTCGGTGCGAAGAAAAGAACCCAGCGAGATCCCTATCAAATAATGTGTTCATGTACCAGCGATTGTCAGCAGCGGGGAGGCTGAGCTGGGCTCCGTGACACTTTGGGAGGGAAATTCAGAACGGTGGAGATTACAAGAAGCACAAAATTCTGTTTGTGCTGCAACAAAGTTAATCAAGCTGCCTTTTTTTTTGTTTTTTTGTTTTTTTTTTTTTTTGTTGGATGTAGTAAAATGAGGCAGCAAGGGCCCTTCCACCCCTGCGGGTGCTGAGGGTGGGTTGCACTGGTGGCTGCAGCAGCTCAGGTTCTACAGACTGGGTTTGCAGATGCATCCCTTGTCCTTGGTGGGGTGACAAGACCAGAGGATTTGTCACCCACCTCCATCAAGACAAACCCCACTCTGCGGAGCCTCTCCATCCTCAACATCCCCAACTCTTCACAGGCCCCTCTGCTGCTACTTTTCTTCTTTATTTTTCCCCCCTCCCACTTAACAGCTTTTATCTCAATTCGAGCAGATCAAAGCTGACCCATTCTGCCAAAACTTTAATTCTTTTAGGTGGGAAAGATGTGAGAAACGCTCGTGACTGGTGCCTCCCGCAGCACGTTCAAACCCTCCCTCGCTCCGTGTTCCCACTGCTGAGGAGCTGGAAAAGGGCAGCACAGCAGGCAAACTGCAGCCAGCGAGGCTTTGCTGCGGTATTTAAGAATCTCTGGACCAAACGCTCTCGTCCTGGACCATAAATTTGAAGAGCCTTTTGAGTCTGGAATATTTAACCCTCCTGCTGAGCTCCTCAGAATAGCAAACATTCTTCGCACGAGGAAGGCTGAGGCTTCTCCTCCCATCATTTCCCCCTAATTTTAGGATGACAGAAGTGAATCAGGCAGGTTCAGGGCTCAAGGCCGTGCACCCCTCCCTATTCTGTGTCCCCATCCGCAGAGCCGAGGGGGTGGCAGGGACGCTGTTTCCGAGCTCCCTCACTCGGGGTGTGCAGGGGTGGCTTTCCCCGGGGGAAGTTTCATCCCAGCGAGGATGGGGGTCCCCAGGAAAGGCTGAGCCCTCCTTTGCCTCCAGCCCTGAGCGCCCTCGTTGCCACTAGATGTCAGCGGAGACTGGAGCTGGGATGGGCTGATCCTGGAGGCTGCGCTGGGAAGGAAGGAAAGGAAGGGTCCCTGGAAATGGGCATCCCGCTGTACCCTTCCTGCAGCGCCTGGGGACACCTCGTGTGACCTGCCACCTCCAGACACGGCTACAAAGTCCCCCTCACACGTCCAGAGAGGGGTTCAGGGGTCCCAACTCCCCACCCGTGGATGCTGGGCAGGGAGCATCCTTCATCCAAGCAGGCAACTGCTCCTGGTTAGGCAATAAATTGGGCAAGGGAAGAAATCAGGGCCCTTCTTTGAAGGGTGTGCCAGGGGACCACCCTGTGGCACCGAGTGAGCTGTGGGGTCAGCTGTGCCCCGAGCCTGAGCTCTGCACTGTCCCCAAAATCCTGTCACCAGCAAGAATGGATTGGCCATTTAACCTCCCTCTAAAATCACCCAGCCCTTCCCACACCAACTCTTTAACATCCCCCTAAAATAACCCATCCCTTCCAACCACAACTCTTTAACATCCCCCTAAAATCACCCACTGCTGTTTAACACCTTCCTAAAATCCTCCGAGCCTGCCAGATCCTTTGTTTTCCTTTTGCCCCACACAAGAAGGATTATTTTGGTTTCTCTCTGAGGATGAGACTCAGCACAGCACCAAGCCAGGCTGGGATGCTCTCAGAGCAGAGGGCAGCCCCCAACCCAACCCCTCCAGGCTGAACCTGCATCCTCCCTCTCCACAGATCCCCAGCCTGGGACCATCCCCTCTCCAGCAGGCTGGGCTCCCCACAGCACTGACACGGAACAAATAAATAGCAAATGCCTTATTTTCATGGAAAATGAGGAATGAGGATGTTACCAAGCGCAGAGATTTGATTTTGTGCTGGTTCAATTATGACACATCAGTGGCAACCTCCCGATGAGATGCAGTTTCCCACCATCAGTGGACAAATATTTAGGCAGAGTTTGAAGTAAATCCCCAGCTTCTCCCAGGAAAACACTTCAAAATCACCTTTTCCCAGCAAATATCCCCTGCAATTTCCATTTTCTAGTAAAAAAGAAATAGTGCTTTGCATCAAATTCTCAACTATTTCCAGTTGTGAGCTGAAGGTTCACAGATATTAAATGCTACAGGAGGGTAAAACTCCCATTCTGCTGCCAGTCTGGGGCTCCCTTTGTCCTTTCTGTTTCCAGACCTGGCACCCATTCTTCAAATACAAGAAGTTCAATTTCCAATTCCATTTCTGTTCTTCCAAATATGTTCCAAGACTCAGAGGGCTACTGAAGAGCAGCCACTTTTGGGCAGGGCACACACCCCGAAATCCTCCTGAAAGCCCACACTGATTACAAGATTTCATTTTCTTTGCGGTTATTTAAAAATTTTGGTTCAGTTTGATTTTTATTTTTCAGTTTGATTTTTATTATTTTACAGTTTATTGGCTGAAGAGATTCTCACAGATAAAAGTTGCCTTGCACCCACTGGGCGTGGATGGAGAGAGGTTTGCTGGGCTGGAATCACCTGCTGCCAGCTAGGTGGGGTGTTCTGCTGTATTTCCCAGGATTTTAGGCTGCATGTGCAGAGATGGGGGTTTTGGTGGCTCTGCACTCTGGGCAGCCAGGAAAAAAACAGCCCTGAGCAGCTCTGCCGGGGAAAAACCAGCTCTGCCAGGGAAAAACCAGCTCTGCCAGGGAAAAACCAGCTCTGCCAGGGAAAAACCAGTCCTGGGCAGCTCTGCCAGGGTAAAACCAGCTCTGCCAGGGAAAAACCAGTCCTGAGCAGCTCTGCCAGGGGAAAACCAGCTCTGCCAGGGAAAAACCAGCCCTGGGCAGCTCTGTCAGGGAAAAACCAGCCCTGAGCAGCTCTGCCAGGGAAAAAACAGCCCTGGGCAGCTCTGCCAGAGTAAAACCAGCTCTGCAGGGAAAAAACAGCCCTGGGCAGCTCTGCCAGGGTTAAAACCATCCCTGGGCTACTCTGCCAGGGTAAAAGCAGTCCTGGGCAGCTCTGCCAGGGAAAAACCAGTCCTGGGCAGCTCTGCCAGGGTAAAAGCAGCCCTGGGCAGCTCTGCGTGGGTAAAACCAGCTCTACCAGAGAAAAACCAGCCCTGAGCAGCTCTACCAGAGAAAAACCAGCCCTGGGCAGCTCTGCCAGGGAAAAAAGAGCCCTGGGCAGCTCTGCCAGGGTAAAACCAGCCCTGGGCAGCTCTGCCAGGGAAAAACCAGCCCTGAGCAGCCCTGGCCATATCCACACCCAGGCCTGGAGCTGCTCACAGGGATGCTGGAAACCCTGAGTGGGATTTGCAGTGTATTAACACCCCCTGAGATGCTTTTGGAGCTGGGGGAGGCTTTAAGAGACGCATTTGGCCAAGTCCTGACTGACACATTTCGGGGTGGCCCCGTGGGAGGGGGACAGAGCGAGGCCACCCCTGAGCCCCCTGGCAGAGCCACCAGAGCAGCCCTGAATAATGCACAAAGCACCAGGAATAACAGCTCCATCCTCAGCAGCTCCTGCTCCAGGCTCCAATCCCACCCTTTTTTGGGAAGGGCTGATGAAAATCCAGCCACCAACCCGGAATCCACAGAGCCTGGGCGGGCTGGGGGCTGCCTCAGAGTTCCTAGCAAGCAGGAAAACAGCTATTAGGCTTTTTGAAGCCTTCTGAAGAGAATTAAAAGGGAATTAAGTTGCTCACTTCAGCTTAGTCGGTACAAATAAACCTTCAGCTGTTGGATTAGCAATGCCAGAGCAGGAGCGGTGGCTGCTGGAATTTCTTTCTTTCCATTTTTTCCCCCTTTCATTTTTTTTCCCTCCCTTTTTAATTTCATTCTTGTCATTCAGGGCAACGGAGTGTCAAAGCAGGTTGGATTTTCTCCAAGCAAGCTCTGCCTTTGCAGCCCCGGTGCTATTGCTGTCATCCCTCATGGAAATAAAGGAAGAAGCAAAACCAACCAAACCAAAACCTTAATCCCAATTCACACCGGTGCCTCTCACCCCCTCAAGAGCCCAATGCAGATCTCATTTTTCATATAATGGAGAATTCTTGGGAAATAAATGAGCAGTTTGCACTGAAATCCAGAGCAGGGCTGGCACAAAGGCAGTCAGGATGGTCCATCCCTTCCCTGCACAACTGAATTAATGTGAGGAACACTGATTTCTTCAGGTACATGACAGCCAGTTTGGGCCTCAGTTCCCCCTACTGCAAAATCCCACTGCTATTTTCTTCAGTGCACGGATGCACAGAATCATTTAGGTTGGAAAAGACCTTTAAAATCAAGTGCAACCACTAAGTCATCACAGCATGACTGGATATCAACTTGTAAATGTGCTTATTTATAAAAACACGGATATATATCTATAGATAGATAGATATAGATATAGATATAGATATAGATATAGATATAGATATAGATATAGATATAGATATAGATATAGATATAGATATAGATATAGATATAGATATAGATATAGATATAGATATAGATATAGATATAG
>JAHLSL010000074.1:3419769-3505954 GCA_025920805.1 Petroica traversi
TATAGATATAGATATAGATATAGATATAGATATAGATATAGATATAGGTATAGGTATAGATTTAATCATGGAAGCAGAGAATCATTTAGGTTGGGAAGGACCTTTGAGATCATTGAGTGCAACTGTTAAGCCAGCACTGCATGACTGGGTATCAGCTTGCAAATCTATTTTATTTATATAAAAATGTGTATAATTATGGAAGCAACCTTAACAGAAAAGTTAAGGTTGGAAAGGGCCTTAAAGATCATCGAGTCCAACTGCTAACCCAGCACTGCAGGATTTGTTATCAGCTTGCAAAGCTGCCTCTATATCTGTATATGCACACACACACATAAGTACTATTTATAGTGGGGAAAATGGGAATTTCTGGCTATGATGCAGGACAGACACACTCAGAAGAGGTCTCAGCCTGGAGCTGCATTTCCTGAGTTAAACCCAAGCTGGAGGCAGGACAAACAGCCAAGAAAGTGGGTGGTTGGAGGCCGAAGAAGGTGCTGGATCTGAGAGGGATCCTGTGAGCCCCAGGGTTTCCATAATCCCACCTGAGCTGGGTGCAGATGCTTCATTTGGGCTCTCTCCATGTGCAGCCAGTAAAGAGCTGGACAGCAGCTGGGGCCACTTAAGCTGGGCTTTTGTGGTGTCCCTGAGAGGGGTTTTGAGCAGAACCCTGGGCCCCACCAGCCCCTGGTGCTGGTCAGATTTATCCACCTGCATCTCCCAGCATGTCCAGCATCACCACGGAGCCAAAACCCACACCCAAAATGGTCCTGCTGACACTCCCTGAGCTGGATGGGGATTTGGGACCTAAATAAGGGTGTATGGAGTGAAGAGCTGGTTCTTGGGACATGGAAATGTCAGCATGGCCGAGCACCCAGGCTGAGCAGTGCCCTGTCACCTCATCCCCGCAGGACAGACCTTCCCAAGGGTGGAGAGAGCTTGGGGGAGCTTATGCACACCAGGGTGGGCTTTTATCCCCTCAGGCCTGGGGTCTGGGGCTGTGGCCCCTTTTGGTGCTCTCAGGGAGAGCCCTGGCTGCTGTTCCAGAGCAGAGGGAGCTCAGCAGGGAGTGCCAGCCCCGGTGGGGTTTGCAGGGATGGAGCTGCTGATTCCATCCCTGGTGCAGATTCCACACCCCACTTGTAGGATTGAACTCTGTGGACTTTGGTTATAGGGGTAAAATGGAAGTGAGAGATCTCTAAAGATGGGTTTAGAGCATGGGAGTTTATTGTGAAAGAGTGTGGGTATGAGAGGCTGCTGGGCTGCAAGACACAGCTCAGAGCAGGCCAGAGAAAGAGAGAGAGAGGCAAAAAGAGAGAGTAAAAAGAGAGCGATTTCCCGTTTACAATACAATAAATCATCTCTGTTGAATATTCTAATTCTCTTTAACCAATCTAAAACAAGCTACAAACTCTACAATATTTGTATGCAACCTATAAGAAGCATCACATTACTATATGGGGTTATATTTTAAAATTTAAAAAAACTGCTTTTGGGAATCTCCTACCAGGCAGGCAGGGTTTGCTCTGCCCTTTGGCCCTGCCTGGGCAGAGGGCATTGTTCTATCAAGAAGGAGGATTCCCTTCAGCCAGCTCTACCATTGTTCCTTAGTTACTCTTTAACTCAAACCTTGTCTTCATCTCAATTTCAATTATACTTTCCATATTTCCAGCATCTTTTGCAAGGTAATCATATCTATAAAGCTTTCCTATTTCATCTTCCCCAACACCCCACAGACCCTCCCTGCCTCTGAATCAGCGGGAAACACGGGCACAGCTGAGCAAATACCATCACCACATGCAGTTATTAATTGGGTAAACCTCATCTTCTGCTGTTTGCAGAGCTCTTTCAGGGAGGTTATTCCTCCTCACCCAGCTCACGGGTGCTGCAAGTCATGTGGGGACCTTGCTGCACCAGGAACTCAAGGGATGAAGGATCCCCATGACCCTGAGAGGCTGATCCTGCTGCCCCCAGCACCCCAGCCTTTCCCAACGGGCTATTCCAGCCACTTCCAGTGCTGCTCCCTGTTTGCCCACGAGGTTTTCCCAAGCGCCAGCCCAAAGGAGAGGTTCAAAGGCAGCTGGAGCAAACACATTTCAAAGGCTCAGGGAAATATTTACAGCCCTGAGCATTTTCTCTGGATGCAGCACCCAGTGCTGGCCCTGCCAGTGCTCTCAGAGAACTGGATGGACTGGAGAAAAAAACCCTACAAAAGGTTCCTGTGGCAGGAAAAAGCCTCTGGCACAGTCTGGACTGGACTCTGACACTGCCTGAATGCCCCAGAGCCCCTCAGAGCTGGCAGGGAAGGTTCTCCTGGCTGAGAGGGGACATTGGACAGTGGGAGAGTCAAGAGCAGTGCTCAGTGAAGCAGGAAAGGAGGGAGATGCCGAGATTCTCTCTCCAGAAAGGTCCCACACACAGCACACTCAGGCACAGATATGGATGGGCACAGATCAATGCTCCCAGCCCTGATCCTGGGCTGTGGAATCATTTCACAGGATCATTTAGGCTTCAAAAGGCCTCCAAGATCATTGAGTCCAACCTTTGCCTGGTCTGCACGCTGTCAACCACACCACACCACTGCCATGTCCAGCTGTTTTCTGAACACCTCCAGGGGTGGTGAATTAATCACCTCCCTGGGCAGCCCATTCCAGTGCTTGACCACCTTTTCCACTAAAAACTCTTCCTGATGATCAGCCTGAACCATTGTCCTTATGGTAAACAAAACCATTTGCTGTTAGCACTGAGCTGCTTGAGCTGAGGGCTGAGCTATCATTTTCCTCTTTCAGTGCCTGGAGATGAGGAGAGGGATCAGGAATTTCATCCCCAGTGTGCAAGGAGTGGGCTGGGAGGGGATGAGGGTGGCAGAGCAAAGGGGAGAGGCAGATCCCACTTGGAGCAGCTTTGCTGCACCAAAAAGTGCTATGATTGCTGTAAATAACACCCAGGGAAGGGTTAAAATGGGGTTAAAATTTCCCCCACTGGAGCCTGGGGCTGGCATCACCCTGGGATCACCCTAGACTGGGGCAGGGGCTCACTGGCTGCAGCAGAGCATCACTCCAGGGTTTTAAGAGAGGGATTCTCACCAGGGAGAAGGGCATTCACCCAATGCTGACTTTTATCCAAGTCTTTACAGATCTCTTATTTTCCAAACTTCTGCTTTTCTTGAGTGTGAGCAGCACTCAGTCCCTCGCACTGCTACCACAGAGGGAGGGCGTGTCACACACCTGGGGACAAACCCAGAGCTGCCCCCTTCTGCAGCCCAAGAAGGAGCTGATCCAGCCTGGCCTCACTCCTGCACTCCAGGATAAAACACCCCTCCAACACTCCCCAAAATCTGTGGGAACTGCCAAAGTACAAGTGAAGGAGCAGCAGCTCCTTCAAAGCAAGACTTTGCTGCAGCTACCAAGATCCAGACCCTGATTCCTCCCCTCTGATGCTATTCAGCCTGACAGTGTCTTGTCCATTAAATTCTCTGCTTTCCTGTGCTGCCTGGCATGTAATGCTCAGGCTGTTAAGGGAATGTTTATCTCTGCCTTCCCCTCCTGCCTCTCACCTCCAGGCAATGCTGAGGTCCACGTGTGCTCCTTCCCCTCCAGCCAGTCGGGGTCAGGGTGGGAGCAGCAGGGCCCCCATGGGGTGATGCTTTAGGATTTTGCTTTTATGTTTTTCAGATCCTGCACTGCTTTAGTGTAAAACTCCAAAACTCCATGGCCTGTCAGCTGCTGGTCTCCCGTTTTATGCAGACAAAACTATTCCTCTCCAGACCTGAAACTCAAGGATGCTTTATTGTCTTAGAGATGTAAACAACAGGGAATTGCAGGAGCAAACTTGGAGTAAATTACTTCATTGCCCGAAGCTCTAATTAACCCCTGATATGTAAATGGACAAAACTTCGATCTGTCTGAAAAACTCGTGACCATTGTCCATCCTGGGTGTAGCCTCTGAGGCTTCTGACTGCCCAAGGTGTATCTATTGAAGGCCTTCAATAATTACCCATTTTTATTCTCTTAATCTTGTCTAGTCTCTGTTTTAGGTCGCCACTCCAAGGCATCAGAGGGCTCAGAAGTACTTTAGGCTCCTTTGAGGGTGGCCAGAGACAAAAACTGCTTTGTATGAGCCCTCTGGGATGGGTGGTGCAGGAAAAAAGAATAAAACATGTCTGGGGAGGGTCCTGCCCCTGTGGGTTCATCCAGCCCTGGTGACACCCCCTGGGTGGGTTTTGTGTTTGCCTCGGCTTTGTGTGCAGGGAAAGCGAAGCAGGAGCTGGCTGTACCTTCAGACAATTTCCACTGCTGCTGGGGCCATGGAGAGCATGCAAAGCCTCTGGACATCTGGGCATGAGCCCTATCCCTGCAGAGCCCAGAGCATCCCCCACGGGTGGACAGGATCCCTCCCAGGCTGCAGAAATCCAGCTCAGTGACTCCTGTGACAGCTCCCACGGGCTCTGGCTCAGGGGTTTGTCTGGACAAGATATGCTGGGACACAAACGGGGCAAAGGGACAGTGGCAGATGGGACAGGGGACACATCAGGCAGTGTGGGATCAGCTTGTTCCCCACAGGAACCTGCCTGGTTTGGGAGCATCCCCTCCATGTTCCCAGCAAATGCACAGGCACGGCTGCAGAGCTGCCTGACAAGTGATGAATTTGGCCCTGGCCTGAAAATGTCAGTTGATGTTCTCCTTGCCCATGACAAACGTGCTGGGCTTTGATGATAATCAAACTGGGGGGCAGCACTCACAGAAGCTCCAAACACAGACACAGCAACCCAAGTGCCCAATAAAATTTTAACCCGTGATCATCCTCTCTTTTGATAGATCATTTATATTTTTTCAAGACAGAGGAAATAGAAATTCCTGCATTTCTATTTCAAGCAGCTGCTGGGTGGCCTGGGCCAGTTGTGAGGCAGAGGCAGCTCAGAATCCCTGGGGAGGGGGAACAGAGCTGGAAAAACTGGAGCAAACAGCATCCACCCCCTCTGCAGCCCCAGCCTGGAGCTGGTGCCCGGAGTCACCGGGATGAGCCTGGTCCTGCTAATGAAATAATTGACCACGATTGCCTGCCCTACTGGGATCATGGCCAACACCCATCACAGAAACCTCATCCACCAGGGGAATGAGGGAGGGAAAATAACAGCTCAGTTCTGCTGCCAAACACAGCCCCAGAGCTCGTGGGGGTTTGTATGGACTGGGCTGGGAGCAGAGAGGGCGCTGGGACCAGTCCTGGGAGGCTCCTGCTGCACTGGGGGTGATGGTTTGTTCTGGGCTGATAAAGTGCTGAGGGTTTAAACAGGCTGGATGGGCAATGTCCCTGTTCCCTTTCTCCAGCTCTGATTAATGGGGTTTGCTCCCTGCGCCCTCATTACCTGGCCAGGGGAGAACAGCTCAGCCACTCCTAAGGAAAAACAATGAGCAAGCAGAAAGAGAAAAATGCCTATAATAGACCTTTGCTAATAAAATCCATGACAAGGATAAAGAATGAACCTTTCCTCAGCTGTCCTTCCTGTCCCAAAAAACATCCCTTGCTCTAAAGCACCAGTGATTTTTTTCTCTTTTGCAGCACTGAGAAGGTTCAGCTGCCTGGCTCAAAGGGTGGAAATCTATGAGCAGCTGCCACTCCTCGCTGGGACATCCAGGCTGAAAATAAACCATTTTGAGGGATTTTTAGTGTGTTTTCAAGCTGCATCCTGTGGACTCCTCATATTTTAAATTTTGATATTGTGTATTAATTCTTCCTGGATGTTATCAAGGTGATAACAGTGAGCTGGGATCCAGAAGCACATCCCACATCCCTGGGCTGCAGCGGGGAAATCCCTGTGTTCTTACACAAACAAAATGCAAACTACAAGTTTTGTTTGTATAGGAGCAAAATCTGATGTTTCAGTCCCTGAACATTGGGCAAAACCTGGATTTGCTGGAGGTGTGGGGCAGCACCCCAGGGATGTCACTCTTGGGGCTCCTGGGATGGGCCACAAACCCCCCAGACATCAAACCCCGAGTCTACCATGCATTAATCAAGATATTTCCATGGAAATGAATCAGCTCATCAACCATTTGCAGATGGAGCAATGGCCAAACACCTCAATAACAGCAGCAAACTCCTCTCACCAGCCTTGTTTTTTACACATCCTCTGTTCCAAAGCATCCAGGCTTTGTCCCTGCTGCACTGCAGGGATACATCCCTGCTCCAGCCCCAGCAAGGTCCAGGCCACAGCACACTGGTCACTAAACAGATTTGAAAAATCAAATTTCAGAGGAAGACCTTTCCCTTTCCCCGGGCACAGGCAGATCCATCTGGATGCTGCAGCCACATATCCCCAGCTCCCCTCATCCCCCATCCCTGGTGATGCTGAGACCAAAGGCAAAACCTGCCCAGGACCATTTTCCCCCTCTTATTTTCCACTTTCACATTTTTGCCCAGCCCTTTTCTCTGGCACTGTGCTCTCACTGTACTGAAGCTGGAGGATCCAAGCATTTAAATCCATTTCCACAGGATACACTTAACTGGACAGGTTTTGCTTTAAACTCAAGTTCCCTCCTGGGGATTCATTACCCAAATCCATCCACTGCCCATTTGTTGCTAATGGGAGAGAAGATGAGTTTTGAATAATTAAGAAGTGTATCCTCTCTCCTGCTGCTGGACAGAGCACGGGATGTGCTGCTGCTCTGCCCCTGCTCCAGGATCCCAGCCCAGCCCCTCTGGTACCTCCTAAACTATTTATCAATCCTGCAACCTCCTTAAATATTTACTGAGGCTCCTCTAAACTATTTAGGAAGCCTACAAACCCCAAACTATTTATAGAAACACAAAATTTACCAGGGTTTCATCACCTTCATCATAAATAAATTCCTTCCTTACATCTATTCTGAATCAAGCCTCTTTTAGTTTAAAGAGATCGTTCCTGTCCTGTCACAAACCCTACTAAGAAGTCTGAATCCCACAAACTCCCAGCCAGCTCCTGTTTGCTGGGCTTTGCAATGCATCAGGTGCACATCAAACTGAGCACCAGGTGAAACCAGACCTCAAACGAAAAAATCGCATTTAAAAAGGAGCCTGAGAACTGGTATTTTCCAGCCTGAAGCTCTTCCCCATTGCAGCCTGGAGCTGCTGGATATCTGGAGGGCTGGGCTGCTCAGGCACGTTGGATGGCACTCGCTTCCCCTCGCCAGGGCAGGGGGAAAAGTGATGACAAATTCCCCCAGTTAATTAAAAAGCCCCACTTCAACAGCATAGCAGAGCTTTTGAACTAATTTATGAGCGTTTATTCATTTTGTCCCAGCACGATCTCTGAGGAAATGTAAAATTCAGCTCCTGCATGATTTTCTCTTTGCATTGACTGGAAGGAGAAAGACCGAATAGATTCTGCTAAATTAATTATCAGCATTGATTTCTTGCCTTTTTTATATTTTTATCCCAAGACAGAGCCCTCAGTAACTTTGAAGAATCTCCAGCACTTGGGCTTGGAAAATTGATCTAGCAGTTTCTGTGAAGCAGCATTTCCAGCCTCCCCTTCCTCAAAATACACTCTAAATGTTAATTTGCATGCTCGAAAGGAACCAGGTGATTTGTCATTATATTTGCCTCCTCTCCCAGATGTAGCTACTCGTTCCCTTCTTAATTGATTTTCATATTTAGATTCAGTTCTAGGGAAAGTAATTTGGGGACTGAATCGGGGAGAGAATTAATAGCTGACAACAAATGGGAACTTGGATGGGACTTCATTAGGGCCATCCGAGCACCCAGACTGGGCCTCTCTTCCTCCAGCACTTTCATTTTCGTCATCTATTATAAATCATTTTGGTGAAAAATAGCTACAGAATAGAGACTCCTCGCTGCTTCTGCAAAGCTGAGGCGAAAGCTGCCAGATAAGGAGGAAGAATTTGCAAATATTCGTTGGAATAAAAGGCCTGGAGGGTCCTTCCTGGCTCCATCAGTTGTTTCTGGTGGGAGATCAGGAGTGCAGGAGCAGGGGGTCCCTGCAGCCAGACCCAGAGTCCATGGGTGGGATGTATCCCCAGCCAGGTGTCCCCTCGGGATGTGTCCCTACCTCCAGCTGCACCAAGCCAGGGAGGGGACAGGAGCCCAAGGAGCTGCCTGGACTTTCAGAGCAGAGATCCTGTGTCCCAGAGTCACCCAGAGAAGTGCAGCCACAAAAAGCAGCGTGGAAACCTCCTGGGATAATGGCATCCTTTTGCAGCTGCCACCCACAGCCTGCAGCTCCTTTGCCTCCAGCTGTGCTCCTGTCCCCTCCCTGCTCAGGGACCTCGAAACCAAAGGGATGCTCAAGGTGGCCAAATCCTGTGAACTTTGGCTGGGAGAAGCCTGAAACCAAGAGCCCCTGGTGCAGCTGAGCCCCTGGGGCTGCTCTGAGCATCCCAGGGAAGCTCCATGGGGATGCCACAGCCCAGGAAAGGCTTTGGCAGCCTCAGCCTTGCCAGAGCTTTCCTTAGCATTACTTAATCAGCAAACAGGAGGGTGCCAGGCAGGGCAGGAGTGCTCCAGCTGATGGGAAGCAGCAAAGCAGCACAAATTCCATGGCTCAATCCCCTCAGGGAGCTGCACTTCCACTCCACTTACACTTTAAGCACCTGAACTTTTATAAAACAAAAAACATACCCAAAACAACCCATCTTTTAAGGAAGAACTGGGTTTTTTTCTACCAGTACATTTCATTTTAGGGCTGCTCCAACCCTGGCTGACTGGAAAAAGTTCCATCCTCTCTTTTAAACACAGTTAATTCTCTTATAAATTAACCTACACAGTGTCACAGTACGTTACCTCACCTTGGAATATTTTTATTCTGAACTCGCGGTGACTGATGAATGGAACAATGCGTGGATTTTCTCTGGGGGTGTTTTACCCATAATGTAACTTATTAAAATACAGCTGACTGCAGAAGAAACAGCACTTCTTCAACAGGGCCCAGGTTATGCAGCGAAACCCAGATAATGAAGAATGGTTTATGGCAAAACTGTTAAATCAGCAGCTCTTGTATGGACCGGCTCTGGGATTTCCTGTAATCACTGGAAGTTGCCAGGCAAGGTGCCATGGACCACCAGCTGCCTGGAAAGCAGGGAGCCCCGGGAGGGGAATGGCACAAAGCCACCTCGAGGGGTGACAACCTGAGTGAGTGGTGATGTCCCTGCCCACCTGCTGTGGCCAGGGAGCTGCACCCGCTCCGGTGGCTGCTGAGATTTATCCCAGCATTTTATCCCTGGCTGTGAAATGCAGATTGTTTATAGCAGGGGCCACGGGGCAGAGCAAGGCGGATTCACTTCTGTGTGTGTTTGCTCTCTCCCCTGTGCCTGAGCCACCAGCGTGGCCCTGGGGTCTGCCCATGTTTCCAGAAACAGGTTTCCACATTTCCAGAGAAGGTTTCCTCATTTCCAGAGAAGGTTTCCACATTTCCAGAGAAGGTCTCCACATTTCCAGAGACAGAAGTGTGCCAGGGACAGCCGTGGCACCAGGATGCCTCCAGCAGCACCAAAGCTCCTCGGGAACGTGGGGAAAGCCCTGGGCAGGGGGGATAAAACCATGGGAGAGCCCTTAACCCTGCGTGCTCAAGAGCAGCACCTGCCTTCGGCCTCCCCCCCCCCAAAACATAAAAGAGAAGCAAACCCCATTTCCTCCCTTTTACAGCTCTCTGAGCCAGGGAGGGTCCATTAACCCTTGCCCACCCAGACACCCTCCCCTGTACCCAGCTGCCCCCCCCAGACTGGTGTTTCCACGTCGGTCCCACCCCATTTCTTCCCTTCTTCCCAGCCCTCCATCCCTTCCCAGCCCTCCATCCCTTCCCAGCCCTCCATCCCTTCCCAGCCCTCCATCCCTTCCCAGGTGTTGCGTGGCTGCTGCGGGCAGTGATGAGGAAAAGCAGGTGGTAAATGGAGTCATTTTCTGGAGCAAGGTTGCCCGGAGAAGGAGCATCCGAGGAGCAAACGGAGCTGTTTGAAGGACCGAGGAGCTGTGGGGGATGTGATGGGCAGGGAGGGACGGAACAACATCCCTCGGGCGGATGAGGAGCAGTCCGGGATCACCCCATTCCGCCAGCACGATGCCACCCAGCAGCCGAACTGCCCCGTGTCCAGGGCTCGGAGTGGTCCTGTGGCACCCAGGGGTGCTGCTGGCACGGCCACCGGCTGTGCTGGGTCACGCCAAGGGGCCGCTTCGGTGCCGTGCCTCAGTTTCCCAGCCCGGCCCCGGGGCTGCTCTGCGCTGTCACAGCCTCGGCGGTGCCTTGTCACACGTCCGAAGGACAGCGGGAACCTCTGCTGAGGGATGTAAATCCGAGTCAAACACTTCCTCTACGTGTCTCCTGGGGAGAGCAGACGGAGATGAGCTCTGGCAGCAGCCGGAGCGGCGGCAGAGGCGGCTCCCGGCCCGAGATTTCGGTGTCACCCGTGGCCGGGCCGGGAGAATCCGGCTCTGAACCACGGGCTGTGCTCGCCAAGCTGAGCGATTCCTCCCCGCTTTCCTGCGCCGCCCGCAGGGATGGGAGGCAGCCGGAGGGTGATCGGAGGTGCCGGGCTGATGGGAGAGAGGACAGCTGCCCCAAGGATTTCATGGAAATTCCCCTGCGTTCGTCCCTTATCGAAGCCAGAACAGCCCCTGAACCTTCATCCCTCCTGCCCTGGCAAGGCTTGGCTTGAAGCACCCCAGAGCCCATCCAAAACTTTCCCTTGTACTGGTTATCTCTGCCTAGATTTCCTTGGGACCACTCCTCCCGACTTTAATAAACACTTCCTGCGGTGGCAAATCTGCCCGGAGTCCCCAAGGGCCGGTGGCAGGAGCTCCCGGGACAGGGCAGTGCCAGGGACTGGGGCAGCAGCCACTGCTTCCCAAATCCCTTCGTAATTATGAACGATGAACACTTGAAAATCTGACCCGAGGTGGCTGTTGTTGAGTCATCGTCTCTTTAATTGCTTGCAAATATTGCACTGTCTCACAGTGTGGGCTGTAAATTACCAGCAAATAAAGAGTGGAAACTGTTTTACAGCTAATATATTGTTCCTTGGGAAAGTTTGGATCTTCCCGCTGAGCTAACAGCCCCTTTTCCTGGGAATGAGGCTGCGTGAGTGCTGGGATGGGGATTGCTGACCTCTTGCTGGACCTCGCTTGCCCCTTGCAGGTAGAAAGAGCCACAGAGGGTGGGAAAACAAAAACTGGAGGCATCCAGTCCATCTGCTGTGACAATGTCTGTGCCACTCGCTGAGAGCCCCAGGAGTGCCAAACACTATTTATCAATATTTCCCAATACCCCCTAAGGTGAGTCTTTCTGAAGATTTCAACATGAGGGTTCATTAAGTGACTTCAAGTGAAAAAAGAAAAAAATAATAAAAGCTGCTGTTCAGCAGCACAGATTTCCCCAGAGGCTTCTGTTATTATCGTCTTCCCAGTTATGAGTGATTTATTCTTAATGTTCCTGGCTTGGCAGACACTGCAAATCATTGCTCCCGTTGTGAATGCACTCCAGCTCTCCTGGGACGAGGGGACAGGGTGCCAGCATCCCTCTGCCTTCCCCTGCATCCCCAGGGCCTGGGCAGCCCCTCTGCTCCCCACAAGCCCAGGGCATCACCCCTTGCTGATGCCCCTTAAGCCCCAGTCCTGGGGGATTAAAAATCCAGGCAGGAATTTTTGATTTGGGGATGGAATTTGGAGGTCTCTGCTGTGGGGTGGAGAAGCCTCTGGGGCAGCTTGGCTGGTGCCATGTGGATCATCACGTCCACAGCTGGTGGTGACCCGAGTCAGGCAGGATTCCTGCCAGGAAAATCTCCAAGAAAACACTGTTGGAATTGCCCTCAGATTTAACCTCATTTATTATTCCCAGCTCAGGACTCTGAGGGTGTTTGTCCATCACCAAAATGCATCTGTCCATCACCGAAATGCATCTGTCCATCAACAAAATATATCTTAAATTAATTCCCACCTCTGGGCTCCAAGGACATCTGTCCATCACCGAAATGCGCCTTTCCCAGGGGAAGGTGGTGTGAATTGTTTGGGAATCTGAGGAAAGGGGATGAAAAGCAGAAAACAGCAGCCACCTCTCTGCAGAGGTGCAGGACACCTTCCAAAACAGATGGTTTGGGAAGCAAAGGAAGGAAAAGGTGCCTCCCTTCCATGCCTTGAGCTGTTGGGTTTTTTTTTCCAGGCACAGGATCCGATGATTTACAGGGTCACAGAGGGGCTCAAGGCTGAGCCACTGCAGCAGGAAAGTCCCAGCAAGGATTTGGCCCTGGCACCAGCAGGTTCCAGCTCAGAACTGCAGCAGAATCTCCAGTCACATTAAAGTGACAAATTTCCAAGCATGAAGAGGAGACTTGAATGTGCCTTGTGTATGACTAACAGAAAATTAGATTTCACATTGTTTCTACATCATTCTCATAGTCACCCTGGAAGGAAATGGAAGGAATTCTTTGAAGCAAAGCATCCGCTCCAAAGAAATCCAGGTTATTTCAGGGGTTTATAACTTCCCGTTGGCCATCAGAAAACAGGAGGCAAAACCCACAGCAGCCTCTATCAAACACCCTCCAAGCCACTGTGTCCCTCTGATTATCTAGAAAAGGCAAATTAAGAGTTAAAAAGTGCTACAGCTTTTTCCCAACCTTCCTCCATAACTCCACAATGGAGGATAATTAATTGATGAAGGCACTTGCTCTGCAAACTAAAATTAGCCTTTTTTTTTAAAATTTTTATTTCAGTGCGTGCAACCTGCAAATTCTCAATGATCCCAGGGACTGCTGCTGGAGGATGGATCCTGGGCAGGTGTTGGGCAGGGGTCAGTCCTTCAGGCCTTTCCACAGCAGCTCATGGCACAAAGGAGGATTTTTCAGGATCAGCCAGTGAGTTTTGTTACATTTCAACTGCAAGTGCTCTACAGCTCCCTGAAAGGAGGTTGTGGACAAGTGGGGTCAGTCTCTTCTCCCACATAACAAGTACTAGGACAAGAGGGAAAGGCTCCAAGCTCCACCAGGGAAGGTTTGTTTTGATATTAGGAACAATCTCTTCACAGAAAATGTTGTCAGGCATTTGGAATAGGCTGCCTGGGCAGTGGTGGAATCACCATCCCTGCAAGAGCTCAAAAAATGTACAGCTGTGGTGCTGAGGGACATGGGTTAGTGGTGAGCTGGCAGTGCTGGGTTTATGGTGGGACTCCATGGGTTTAGAGACCTTTTCCAACCTAAACAATTCTGTGATTCCACCCTGAGGCAGAAGGAAGGAGAAGGTCCAAGGTCTGGCAGTTCCACCTCACTGACAGCTTTGAAAAACCCTGCACATTCCCCCTCCTCACCATCTGCTTCAGACACTCCACTCGGGACTGCAGAGGAAACCACAGCTCCTAAGGCACACAGGGATGAATTAGATCTGTGTTTACATCAAGGATGATGGATGGGGAGACTGTGGTTGTTTTCTGGGGGTGCCCAGTTGGGCTGCTCCTCACCCAGCATCTCCTGCAGAGCAATCCCCTCACTGGGCACTCACATCAATTCTTGGAAAACATTACCCATCCCTCAGGAAAAGCCTGGTGCAGTCAGCAGGCCATTTCCTCTGCCAGAAATACCTGGAAGAGAGTGAAAGAAGTGGAGAGGAAGGAAGCTGTAAAGCAGAGGAAGCTGGTGTTGGCATTCCCAACCTCAGCACGGTGACGCTCAGGAGCTGGAAAGGCATAAAAGAGGATCTGGTCTTTGTTCATCCCTGGAGCCCCAGCCCTGGCAAAGATGAGCAAGAACAATAAAAATTCCACCAGCCCTATGATTTCCTGGATGAGTGTTAAGGCTTTTCTCAAAAAGAACTCGGAATAATGTGGAAATAATAGCAGACAATATTTTTGTTGTCTCCAGGGAGGAAGATGCACATAAAGCAGGTTTTCCTGTCCAGGTTGTGCTGGCAGCAGCCCTGGGTACAAAGAGCTGCCACCCTAATTCCAAGAGCCACCTTGAAGGAACACTGGAAGGAAATGTGTCCTTCCCTCCTTTCTTCTCTCCTTCAGCTAATTTTGTATTTCTCTTTCTGGCTGTGCTGCAGAGTAATGAACGTGGGTGATTTGCCATCAGATAAATTGCACACCATTAGCTGCCTGTTTAGAGACCATATTTCCTCTTTGTGATGAGAGCTCAATATCTTCCCAATGAGTTATGACTTGGAGATCTTCTAGACCTGGACTGTAAGTACCGAGCAATTACTGCGCCGTAATTCCAGGGCGCCATTCCAGGCTGCTCTGCTCCCTGCTACACTGAGTCTCTTAAGCCTCCTCAGGTGGGCTGGAGGGAGCTTTTCCAGGTTTGAAAGAATGGATTAATGGCAGCTCTTTCCAGCACTTCCCTTTTCCCTCTCCCTTTCCGTCCCCTGCACAGCGATGCTCAGGGTTGCACTTTGCAAGAGAAGTGGGTTGGAAATCACAGGAAAGTGGCCAAAATCTGGTGCCTACACACAAAGGAAACCCTGCTGTCCCATCGTGCCCAAGCTCCCCTGGAGGGTGGCACAGCCAAACATCCCAGCCCAGCATCCCCACGGATGCAGCCCTTCAGTGCCCTGCTCCCACCAGTGCTTGGTGCCAGCCCCAAAGCCTTGGGCAGACACCTTCCTGCTCAGGGCCAGCTCCCTCTTTGCACAGCACAAGGAAAACCCTTCCTTCCCTTGGGGAAAATCTTTGTGCTGGGACATCAGTCCAGGCCACGTTTGCACCTTTAATCGAGGTGATTGTTGAGCTCTGAGTTTGGGGTGGTGGAAGTTTCCCAAACCCAGCTGGGAGCAGAGTCAGGAGCAGGGCTCTGGCAGCAGCCCCGAGCAGCAGCTCCCAGCAAACAGCCTCATTCCCGGATGATGGATAATATTAATTAAGGAAGAACATTCCTGATGAGCAATGAAACACCAGAGCAACTTCAGAGGGATGAATGGACGGATGGTGATGAGCACCACAAACCCTTGATTTTCCAGAGCTTCCCTTACAGTAAAAATTATAAAAATGAGCTAAGCAGGAAACTTCCTGATTTTCTCTCTTTTTTATTTTTAACAGCTCTTCTCACTCCTGACATCACTGCACCATCAGGCCTTGGAAAGTCTCCCAATACACTCCCAAAGGCATCATATCCCTGACAGGCTCAGTGGGGTGACCCCAGCTCTTCTTGGCTGGGGAACTGCTTGTTTGAATCAAAATTGTTCTGCTCTTCTTAATACTTTAATCCCAGGTAAAGGACCGCATCCTGAGACAAACCAGGTTCAGATTTGTCTCTCTGTTTCCCTCCTCCAGAAAAAAAAAAAAAAAGAAGAAAAAGGGAAAAAAAGAGACAGAGAGAGAGGATTATTCTTTGCAATGAATTTTTTTTAAAATGATCAAGTAACAGCACAAACCTACAGGAGATATTTCAGCCTCCCAAACTGCTGACGTTGAAATGTATCCAGGAGACCATACTGTGAGTATTTTAAATAGATCAAATAATCCTCGCTTTGCAAAGCCAGATTTTTCTGTCCCAGGCCCCAGGCAGGTGGAGTTCAAGTGAGTTTCGATGGAGCATTAATAGCGTGTTAATGAAACCTTGCCCGACGCTCGCAATCTTCAAAGGCACTCTTGTTTTTGAACTGTAATTGTCCACTGAGAAATGACAAAACAAACAGCAATTACTCTGGAAAAGGGAGTTTTAAAAAAAATTATGCCAGTAGGACTGGAGCTCATAAAGCAGCATTAGTGATGTATCTACATGAAACTGCTGCCAGTTGCTGGAGAACTGGAAGCGCCTTGTTTTCCTGTTTTCCTTCTTCTGCCTTTTCTCATTATTAATTTTTCGCAGCGGGAGCGATGCCCAGGGATGGAGGCAGATGGTGCCTCTGCAGCCAGACCCACGAGGAGCTCCCAAAACATCCCCGGGGTGCGATGGGGACCGGGGCTGCTCCTCTGGCATCCCTGAGCTCACCGGAACGGCATCCCTGGAAATGCCAAATAATTCCCCCTCTCCCAGAGCGCCCAACGAGGCCATTCCAGCATCAGCCGCCGCAGGACGTGCCCGGAAACTGCTCCGAAAAGGAGATCTCGCCCACCCTGGGGGCGTTTTTATTGGCACCGCTCACATAATCCGTTATCTTTATTAGGATGGCCCTGTCCCTGTTTATGTACAATACGTGGAATTCTTTTCCTTGAGATAACAAAACCCCTCGGATCTGCCGGGCGGAAAACTGCTGATAACAGCACAAGGCCATTTATTTTGTGTGGGATTGTTACAGCGAGAGCCCTGAGCAGGCAGTAGTGGGCAATTACTGTCGGCTCTGACCTGCAAATGGGGAAAAATTCCCCTTCCCGGGAAGGAGAATGAGAAGTTATGGACTGGACTCAGTGCTGTGGCAAGGCAAATAATCATAATTCTCTGTGCCTGGAAAGATTGGGGGCTGAAGTGCTCCCTGCCTGCTCCACCCCAGCTTCCCACCTTTATTTTTGGAGTGTTTCCAGTTTCAGATGGTTTCTTTTGACTTGAAATACACTTTCTTTTAGAATATAAATAAAAATTGAGGCTGTTGTTGAGATGTATCCTGCTGTAATTTAAGTAGCTCGTATAAAAACATCAGGCAGCACACGGGAACTGCCAGCTCCATAAAGAAGCTCTAAAACCATGGAAGTTTTAGGGGCTGAAGAGGTGGATCCAGCACCTCCCAGCATCTCTACCCCCCAAAACTGCTGGCAAAATAAATTCGTTCTGCATTAACACTTCTCAGTAATTTAAGTCATTGCAAACCCTAGGAATTTGGGAAGAGGAAAAGTGGAACAGCTCCTTTTCCTGCTCGTGAATAAACCCTAAGTATTATATTAATTTTAAACCCATAAAGAATATGAAAAGTAGGAAAAAAGCACTCAGCTCCCTCCTGGTGGATAGTGCTTATCTTGTTTAGGAAATCAGCTTTAAATGCATTCCCAGATAAGCTAATTTTTTCATCTCTGGCTAGCGCATTTTAAATGGCTTTATTTAACTAATAAAACCCATTTTTTGTTACTGTTTTTTTGGGCATCTTAAATTGAAAACCAATTTCCATCCAAATAGACCATGGCACACGGTGTGAGCCCAAACTTAATAATCATCTCATAAAGAAGAAATGCATCATTCCTTATATTATAACATAATAAAATGCAAACACAAAGAATTGCTGTAAACGTACATTAAGCTACATAATTGCTCAAGTAACCTCCCACATGCAAAGTGTTTTCTTCTGTTTAGCAAAACAGAAGAGTTTTAGAAGAATCAAAGCTGCAGGTTGGTGGTTACCAATAAAGAATCAAGTTATGGGAATAAATAAAACACACAAATGAGAAACAAGATTAAAAGCTGGTAATTTAAAACAAGCTTTTTGCTCTGCTCATTAAAATCATCATTAAAAGAGGTGGCTGAAATAAATCATCTTTCAGCTTTCAACTTCTTCCACCCCAGGAAAAGCTTGGGAAGGGTGAGAAGCAGCCCTGGCAGGCCGAGGGATGCAGCTGGAAGTGGTGGGACAGTGGCAGGGGATCACAGGATGGTGCTGAACTCTTATGGATTAAAAAACCTAAATAACAAGTGCCTAGAATGGATTAAAAAACCCAAATGTCAAGAGCCCAAAGCTGCCCAGGGTCACTCAATCCCCCCCCCAGTCTCAGCTCCATCAAACACCTCATGCTTGGAGAGGCACTGGCTCCTCAGCTGCTCCTGAATGCCCGGGGCAAGGAGACAAAGCTGGGATTTGGGGGGGAGCCAGGGGGGCAGAAAAGCAGCAGACTCAGGGTTGCTGCTCCATTTTGCTGCACATCCTGTGGTGCTCAGGCACAGGAGTGGAGGGATGGGATCCTGACCCCTGCAGTCACCAAATCCATCCCTTCCCGAGTTTTTTATGGGTAGGAAATGCAAGTTTTGTAGGAAAAAGTTAACAGTGATCCTCCCAAGCAGCATCCCACAGGCAGGGTGAGGCCAGAAGGGGCAGCAGTTGGGTGCCAGCCCCAGGGCAGTGTCCCAGCTGGAAATCCATCCCTCCCATGGATTCAATCCTCCTTCCTGCTGCCATCGCTGTGGGGAGCCCCGGGGTGCACTGGGATCACAAACCCCACAGCATCACCCATGCCAGGACGCCCTGGCACACGGATTTGCCACCACCCGTGGATTTCCCAAGCTGTGCAGCAGTGAGGGCTCCACGTTGCTCCCTGCCAGGCTCCCGTGCTCCTCCCCACTGCTCTTGAGGAACAGGAGGCCTTTGGGAGTGGATGCAGAGAAGTCTGAAAAGAGGATTTGGGATTTTAGGAGGACCTGGGGTGGCCCAGAGGGTTTGTAGGGTCATGGTGGGCACCTCCCCACTGGCTATGGCAGCACCCTGGGAAGACACTCGGGAAAAAATCCAATTCCTCGCTGGCATCTCTGGCTTTGCCTCCTTCCAGAGCACTCCCCCGCTCCCCAGCAAGCCAGAGCAGCTTTCTTTCATATGAAACAGAGAAGCTCAGCAAAATGTAGCAATAATGTGTTGTTTTCTATTCCACTGCTCAGCGAGGAGCCTCTGGGGATGGCAGGGAAGGAAAGGGACCTCAAAATAGCGGCAGACACTCTGTGCAGTGGGAGAAGCTTTCCGGAGCACAGAAATCCCAAAATAGAGCAAACATTCCCCTTCCCTACTCCTGTTCCAAGGAAAGGGCTCAGCTGAGAGCAGTGAGGGGTGCCCTGTGTTTTTGTTTGTTTGGGAATAGCTCCCAGAACTGCTGGGAAGAGGCAGGAGGCTTCAGAGGGGCGTCTGCTGTCGTCAGCCACCTGAGAGACCCAGGGCCTGCCTGGTGACATCCACTTGGGAAGTGGGGACACTTCAGCTCTGCCACCCACGTGTGGCACAGCCTCATGCCTTGGCATCGATTGCTGCATCCAAACAGGGCTTTGGCAGGTGCTGGGTGTGGGGAGAGGCAATCTCTGAGCAAGTCACTGGTGCCAGAGAGAGAAATCCCAGAAACACCACGGTCTCCTCTGGGAGAGGCACCCACATTCCAACAGCCAGGCCGGCTCCAGGAGCTGAGCACCTGCTGGGGTAACTTTGGGACACGAGGGTCTTAGAAGTCTTTTCCAACCATAATGATTCCATGGCTGGCACGGGACTGCCCCAGACCCTCCTGCCTGGGGACAGGGCCACCCATGTCCACAGGAGCCTCCTGTGCCCCAGGCTCTGAGCTGACCCCAGGGCACAGGGGATGCAGGGATGGTTTCCAGCCCCATTTGAAGCCCAGTGCCTGCACGGTGACCACACAGAGCTGTTCCTGCCATGGCTCCAAAAGGAGACCTGAGCATCTGAGCTTCATCCCTTCTCCTCATCATCCTCCTGCCCCCGAGAGAGAGGAGGTGCCTCCAGCCAGCACAGGGAGAGGTGCCCTGTAGCCAGGGCTGTGGGTGGGACAACAGAATGACAAGGAGAGTCTAATTCCCTTCTGCTGGACCAGCCAAGCAGAGATTTGCTCCCTGGGAGGGGTCAGAGGCCCATCTGCACCTCCCCGGGAGGGAGCAGAGCCCACAGCCAAGTCTCTGCTCAAGGAGCTGCTGCAGCTTGTGTTCCCTGCCTGACTTGGGCTCTGGCCACATCCCAGCTCAGTCATCTCCAAGTTCTTCCCAGCACCTTGTTAAAGCCAACTGGGCATCAGCTGAAAGCAGCAGCACCAGCACCAGATGTCCCAGGTCCCACATGAGCCTCGTTTGCCGTGCGAGGCACCAGCTCAAGGCTTTCTTTGTCTTGCCAAGAACAAGTGCTAAGGCAAAGCAGGGGCCTTGTGCTGCCAGGAGGTACAAATTGGCACCCTTTAGCCGTCCCCAAAATAACCCAAACTTGTTTGACATAACAAGGTGATTAAATCAGCGTGGGAAATTCTGCTGCTCGAAGCCAGCAGGCCGGTGATACAAAATGAGTTTCAAATCCCAGCTCAGTTCAGGGAAGGATGCAGAGGGTTTTGGGGAGGGGGACATCTGCATGGGCTTCCCAGAGCTCACTGTGCCATGCCAGCAGGGCCAGGCTGGGGCAAACAGGGGGTCTGCATTTACCCCCAGCTCCAAGGGCTGGGAAAACACAAAGATTGCCTGCTGTGCCTGCAATCTTTAGAGCCCCCCAATTCATTAGGGGGTGTGAGGGCACTGCTGCCACAGGTCAGGGACTTGCTACCCCCTCCCACACCCACTGCCCACGTGTTCTCCTGCTACCACACTCTTGCAGTGAAACTGGGAGTGTTAAAGCTGCTGTTAACACAGACGGGCTCGGCTCTGGCAGCAAAGAATATTTTGGCAAAGAGTCTTTGCTTCTGCTTCACCAGCAGGGCAAAAAAAAAAAAAAAAAACCAGGAAGATGCTGCACAGCACATGGCTCTGGCATGAGAGGGAGGAAATTTGCCAGGATGGTGGGAAGCACCCACACAGCGTCCCAGGCTGGAGCAGGAGAGGAGCTCCTCACCACAAAGCAGGAGAACATCAGCAAAGTATGAACATGTGGGGGAGAGCTGCAGAATCCAACCTGCTCCCAGCACCAGCTAAGCCAGGAGCTCCCCAAGATCCCAGGGGATCCCCCAGACCCCCCAGCCCTGCACTGCCCAGGGAGACTTTCAGGGACCTGCAGGGCTCCCCCAGGCCCTCCTACTCCAACCTCCTGTGCAGACACTTCCAGCAGACTCTCAGTGACCTTCTCGGGGCTGTCTCTGCTTGGCCAGCTCTCGTCTCCGATGATTTGGTGCCTCTCTGGTTCCTGCCATGCAAATGGAGGGATGGTAAATCTTTGGCCAGCAGTAATTCACAGCCAGACAGTGCAGGGACTGAAGATAAGAGAGGTGTTTGAAATCCAATAGCCCCTAAACACTTTCAGGTGCTGCCTTTGCCTTTCTATCTTCAGGCTTCAGGGACAAATAATTCCTTACAATCTGTGTTCCTGGCTCTTCTCGCCTGAACTCCGGAGAAGGATTTCAGTCAGGTCTAGCACAACGTGTGGCCATTCGTCACAAAATTATTTTCATTCATTTATCCCCATTCTGCCTTTTCAAGTCCTTTCCTTGCGTGCTACTTTGGCCAAATTCCCAATTCCCTGAATTTATTATCACTATAAAATGGTTGCCTGCTCCACAGCATGACCTAGACACGCACCCCACTGCGATGCTTTAAAGGCCTTCGTCTGTTCCTATGGCAACTGGAAAGGGAGGCAAGCACTGCAGCCAGCACTGGGATGGATCCTGCATGGATGCTGACATGCCTTGGATGCTGACATCCCTTCCTGGCTGCCAGTAGGCCACAACAGCACGGGGGGATAGGCAGAGCTGGCACAAACAGGGCACAAACACGTTTTCCTGAGGATCTCTGTCCCCTGCTCACATCAAAGCAGCTCTGCCACGTCCGCACCTGGCCAGGAAGGTGTGGTAGTGCTGGGAGGAGCTCAGCTTGTCCAGAGGGGCACAGGTCGAAGCTGGGATGGGATGGAGATACAGACACAGGGACCTGGCAGCCCATGGTGATGTCCAGCTGTGGCCCTGCTGGGCTGGTCACTCTGGTGTCCACTCTGAGCTCCAGGTGAAACACCTCACACAAACCCTCTCCCTTCAAAGCACAGGCAGCTCTGCCCCAAAAAGCTGCTTCTGCAAATCCTACTGCCTTCAACCTGTTGATAGACACTGAGGCCTTTTCTTTCATTTACTGATGTTATTCTCTTTTAATTCTTTATTAATCAATTCCCCCATCAGCCACTCCATCAGTTTGCCCGGGATCGAAGCGGAGCTGACAGGCCTGTAATTATCCAGGTTGTCTCATTTATCCTTTTTAAACATTGGCAGAGGTCTCACCTGGGAAATCAGTGGAGCAGATTCAGTTCTTGCTTTTGACACAGACACGATTTTGTTTTTCCTCCTGTGATGGGTCCCAGCCCTCAAGCTGGGGACCCTGTGGGAGCTGCCAAAGCAGCACTTTGCACACTGCCATGGACACCATCACTGTCTCCTGCAGCATCCCAGCTTTCATTTAAACTGGGAAAGCAGCAGGGAAGGGCTCCCCATCCTCTCTGCAGCACAGGGACTGGTCCCTCTGCTGCTCACAGAGCACGGGCTGAGCTCCAGCTCTCAGCACATTACACAGAGCATTTCCTGAGCATCCCCTGCTCTGGGAAAGCTCAGGATGATTTCCCCCATTTTCCAGTTTGAAAAAAGCTGTTCAGAACTGAATAAAAATTTTTAAAGTGGGGCAAATTTGATTCTTTCCCCACCCTGGGTGGTTCTGAGCAGATGTCCTCTTGTGGCTCAGGGTGAGAGCACACAGCAGCATCCCCATGGCTGGCCATGCTGTGGGCTCAGCCCCAAGGGGAAGGTGATGGGCAGGACCCCCCTGTGTCCCCTTCCTTCTGAGGGCAGTGACATTGGGACCTGCAGCCATCCCATGAAGGTTCACAGCTGCTGAGCATTCCCTGGTCAGCCCTGCCCAGGCTGAGCTTTTCCCAGTCCATCAAACTCCTGTGAAGCTGCAACCTCCAAGAAAATGAGTCAAACAGCATTTGCAGGCAGCAGACATCCGTGCTAGGGCTCCTGCAGCAGGTAACTTACAGCACCTATAAATCTTTGAGCAGCATCTTCTGAGGCCAAGCTGCTTTTAACCATCAAAAGACACTGGAAAAAGCCAAAGGAGATGGAGAAGAGGGGCAATCCTCTGGAGATGAGCCCTGCCTGTGTGCAGGGGAGGCTGCACGTTCACACACCCCCCCTTGCCTCTGATCCAGCTCCCCTTTGCTTCCAATTTTACACTTAGCCAGGATGCTGCTCATTCAGGCAGAGCCTGGAGCAACTGGCCCAGCCCCTGGGCTCCTGCTGCAGATGGAGCAAAGCACTGGAGAGAGGCTGGGAAGAGCTTCCCCTGCGCTGCAGCCGCAGCCGTGACACGCTGGCACAGAGGGGCAGAGCAGCCCCTGCTCGCTGCCATCTGCCAGCCAGAGCTCGGGGAGCTGGGCTGGAGGTGAAGGGGAAAAGAGTTCCTCTGTTTCTGGCTTGTAGGAAGGAGGAGGAGGAGGTTAAACTGGGGGCAAGAGCACGTTTGCCAGCCTGGGCCTCACTGGTGACCTCTGCTCAGCCCTGCCATGGCTGCTCCCTGAAATGCAGGGTTCTTGGCTGCTGGGATGCACTGGGAGCCTGAGCAGGCCTCACCAGACTCCATCCAATGTAACAAACCCCCTCTGGGAAGCAGCTTTATAGCAAAGGATTTGTGTGGGATTGCTGCTCTGCAGCGGAAGGGTTTGTTCTGAGCAGGGGGATACCAGGGGATGAGAAAAACACGGCATTTTAAAGCCCGAGGCTGCCTGGGGCTCCTTGGCATTTCCCTCTTGCTGCTGCTTTGTAATCCTGGTTTGTGCTTCCCAGCAGGTCCCAAAAGCACAGAGCCAAAGGGCAGCAGGATGTGTGGAGGAGGTGATCCCTCTGTGAGGATGTTCTGCAGGGACAGCTCAGCGCTGCAGGGAGGGAGGGAGGCAGCAGAAAACCCCACAGCAGCATATTCCAGCCAGGAAAGCTTGGAAAAGGCAACAGCCTCTAACGAAATGTTTGTTTGTAAGGGTTGCTGCATGGCCTCAAAGACGATGCTCAGCACTGCTCCAAGGAGTTTGGAATTTGGGTCAAAGAGGGGATCAAGTCAACTCCCTGCCTTTCCCCCACCCAAAGGCAGATTTGGAGGATCCTTGGGCATGGGAAGGGATCCTTGTTGCAGGGCAGCTGGGGGACATCATTGGGGTGGTGATGCCTTAAGATTTTGGCTTTTATATTTTTCAGATCCTGTACTGCATTAGTGCACAGCTCTAAACTCCATTTAAGTGTAGCTAACTGTCTTCACATTTTGGTCAGACAAAACAATCCCTCTGAGCCTGTGATCCAAGGTCACCTCACAGCCTCAGGCCCTGAAAAGCACAAACAAAAGTGAATTGGGGAGAAGCAAACTGGGGGAATGTGACTTTATTACCCAAAGCTGTAATTGGACAATTAACCCCTGATATGCAAATGGACCAAACTTAGATCTGTCTGAAAAACTCATGACCATCTTGGGTGTATCCTCTGGAGGCTCCTGCACTGCCCAGGGTGCATCTATTGAAGGCCTTTCATAAATACCCACATTATTCCCTTAACTCTGTCCAGCCTCTGCTCTAGGGAGCCACTCCAAGGCATCAGTGGTCCCATCCAGGTGTGCAGAGCCAGGGAGCCCACACCGAGCTGGCAGGTGAGTGACACCACTGTCAAGGCAACAGGGACATCTCCCACCAAGAAAATGACATTCCTGCCCTGCTTAGGCTACTTTATTTTTCACCTCTCCTGGCTCTGAGCTGCTTTCCAGCTGACCCTGGGGGCTCCTCTCCCTGTTTCCTGCCTTCCCTGTCCCTTCCCCACAGCAGTGGGGTGCTCTCTCTGCAGCAACACAAGGAGATGGATGGAGGCAGCATGGACACCAGAGGTGAAGGAAGCCCACCAGAATCGTCCTTGTCAGAGCCCTGGGCAGGGGAGGGAGTGCAGGAGCACAGGACCACAGCCCAGAGCAGAGCAGCTCCACCAGTGCCACAATCCAAGGTCACACTGAACCACCCTGGACACAGCAGGGACAAACACAAACACACTCTGGGCATGGCAGCCAGCACTTCCACAGGTCCCAGCACAACCAACTCCATCACATCACACAGAGGGAGCCCACTGCTGCCTGAAAGGCCCTTAAAAAGCTTTGTTCAATACCTGTGTGGTTGTTAAAATGCCTGGCATTGATTCTCTTTGCACATCCCGACCTCCCAAACCGCCAGCCCCGGCTCCCTTTGTGTGGCAGCAGTTTGTGTAACACACCCAGTGCATCATAACTGTGCGAAGGCACCTGCAGAAAGGCCTTCTGAGCACACAGAAAGCTGCTCCTTCACCACATGGGAGATACAGGGTGCAAACCACTCACAGGGATATTACAGAATGTGTTCTTTGCTTGCAGGGCCCAGCACTACCCAGCAAACTTCCCAGGAATTCAGGAGTGCCGAGGATTTAATAGCTGCAGGGATGAGGCTGTGAAAAATAACCAGGCTTTGTTTGGTAGCTTCCTGCCACTTGTGGGAAACAGAGTGGTTTCAAACACTACAGCTTTTAAAGCTGGGTGTTTTTAAAATAAAGTAGTGAAGGAGATTTCCAGCTGATGTCGGAGTGGCAACATGAGCTTGGTAAGAGCTGGGGAAGGAGATGGAGGCTTTGGAAATGCTCAGCCCTTCTTCCCTCCCACAGCAGCACTGGGACAGACTGAAGGAGCCTTCAGCCTCACAGGGTCTGCATCACAGAGCTCTGTGCTGGCTTGGGTGGGATGTGACCCCCGTGAATGTCACCTCTCCGAGGTGCTGAGGTTTTGTGCAGGAGCACAAGAGATTTTGGGCAGGAGCAGAGGTGTGTGTGGGGTGAATATGACCCTGCTCACCTCAGGCTGGGATTTGGGGCAGGATGAAGAGCCTTGACCCCCAGCAGGCAGCTGCCCACCTGTGGAAATACAGCCCAGCAGCTGCAGGAGACATTTCCCTTATCTACAGCAACTTCCTGGGACCCCAGGTCAGAACTGAAAGTGGTTGCTTTCTGAGAAGCTATTTGGACCTCCACAGAGGGACACACACCATCTCCATAAATTCCAGCAATGTTGAGGGCAGCAGGATCAGAGAATATGTCCTGACCACGAATCCATCAATCTCTTCAGGAAAGAATCAATTTTTATGTGCTCGTAGCTGTGGGGATTATTGTTGACCTTGTGCAATCATAAATAGAAGGCACTTTTAGCACAGTCCCTGCTTTCATCTGGCTCCTCTCTATCTTCCTCTCTCTCTCCACCTCCCCGTTTTTGGAAGGTAACTGCCTACTTTGCACCTGCCCACAGCAACCTCCTTTGGAAACATCCATGCATCTTTATCTGCTAAAGGCAGGATCCTCTCAGAGAATCAGAGTGGTTTGGGTTGGAAGGGAGCCTAAAGCTCATCTCATTCCACCCCAGCCATGGGCAGGGACACCTCCCACTGTCTCAGGGTGCCCCAAGCCCCAACCAGCCTGGCCTTGGGCACTTCCAGGGATCCAGGGGCAGCCACAGCTTCTCTGGACACCCTGTGCCAGGGCCTCCCCACCCTTACAGGGAACAATTCCTTCCCAAAATCCCATCCAGCCCTGCCAGTGAAGCCATTCCCCTTGTCCTGTCACTCCATGTCGTTGTCAAAAGTCCCCTTCTTGCTCCTGGGCTCCATCTCCACCAGGGAATGCAGTGCTTGGATTCACACGAGCAGGACACGGTCCAGATTGAGGAGTGGGGCACAGAGCAGCCTGGGACACGTCCCCAAACCATCACCATGCCCATTTACACCTCCCCAGAGCTGTGACTGCTGTCACTGTGCACCCCCAGACACCTGACCCCGGGCTGAGCTGGGCTGCCCAGTTGGGAGCTGTCGGAATCACTCCCACAGCTCTCCCCTCCTCCCTCCAGCCCCCACAGCTGCAGGACCCCGGGACGTTCAGCCAGATCCCTTCACAATCATCATTAACTCAGGAAAATGGGCGAGCCTGGGCAGCACGGGTGCCTCAGCCCGTGGCCAGGGGCACAGAGCCAGCCAGCTCTGCTTCTTCTCTGGACACTCGGCCCAGGGCTGCCTTTTCCTTCTCCCAGACAATCAACTGAATAAACCAGGAAGCAGCAATTAACCCGGCCCCTGCTAACCAACCTCTCCCAAATGGAAGCTCACAGCCCTCCCTGCCACCCCAGGCAGCCTCAGAGCACAGATCACAAAAAATTGTTCATCCTCTGTTCATCTCCATCCACACCCAAGTCAGCCTCAGCTTCCCAAAAACCAAGGACAGTCATTGCTGCTACATCCGCTGTGACCTGGGGTTTTCCATCTTACCACATATGGGGACACTCCTGAGCCTCTCCTCAGTGCATCTCACCTCATTCCTGGGGGCATCAGAGCAGCTTTCAGCTCTAGGATGAGCCACGAGGCAGGATCTTGATTCCCACAAAGCATCGCGCCGTTATGGATCCCAGAGCAATGAGGAGAGGCACAAGTTCTGTGAAATTACTGAGGGGGAAAAATTATATATATATTTTTTACAGACCCATCTCCTGCACAGGCAGGCAGGTCTCTGAAAGCTGGAGTGCCTTGTAAAATCTGGGTCAGTTTTGTGAGATTATTTTGAAGGAGTGGAAAATCATTCTGACAACATCAAACTACCCCGTTTTGGCTTCTTTTTTTCCCCTCTGAATAAAGTGCCTTGGAATGACTTTTATTTCTTTATAATCTAGTGAAGTTAAATCAAAGTTAGACCCGAATAAAACGCCCCCAATGATTGGTGACAGAGCTGTGAACTCTCTCTGTGGAGCCGGCGGGGAGCAGCCGGGTCTCTCACCAGGCCAGCACTGCCACAACTCATTAAGTGAGACAGTTAAATCACCCCTTCCCTCACTCCTGCTCCTCCTTTAAGCCCAATTCCCTTCTTTTTCCAGGCCAGCAGACACCACCCTGAGAAACAGGACCAGGGAGCTGTGTTCCCATCTGGGAACCACTGATAGCCTCTTTATGGGGTGGGAATGAGAAAATGTTTGCATTATGGACGAGCAGAGTCCCCAGCTCAGGAGGGAGCTCCTTACACCCTGTCCCTAGCAGGGGGCACAGCCCTGTGCCCCAAGGGATGGCCCTGCAGGAGCCCCCCCACAATCCCAGCACATGCCAAAGCAACCATCCCACCTGCTGAGACCCACCTGGGGACACGAATCTGTGTGACAGCAGCACCACTGCGAGAGAACCCTGGGGACCACCAAGGACTCACTGCCTCAGTGGAGATCCCACCAGAGCAGCATCATCTCCTCCCCTCACCCACCATCCCTCCTCCAGGAGTGACCTCCCCTAAACACAGCCCGAGCAGAGCAGGGGGAGGGTCTGAGCACAGCGGTGGCAAAGGGGACAACAGGGCCACCCCATGGGCAGGGGATCACCCCAGACCCCTCACAGTGGGCAGGGGATCATCCCAGACCCCTCACGGTGGGCAGGGGATCACCCCAGACCCCTCGGGTGCAGCTGCCCCATCTGTGTGGGATCCTGCAGAGAGGGCCCCCCCCCCAGGGTGGTCCCAGGGCCACCCCCTCCAGCCCCCTCCCTGCACAGCTCATCAGGCTCTGCGCTGTGAGGACAGCAGAGTGAGCAGGTGATAATTTCATTTCCCTTGCAAATGAGTCCACGTTCCTTCCCCATCCCCAGCACCTCATCAGCAGAGCCATCATCCCCACCCCACTCACTCCAACTCATCCCCCGGCCCTGACAAAGCCATTCCCACCTCTCAAGGAGCCCTCCTGAATTCTCACAGGTTTGCTTACCAATGAAATTATTTCAGTTAACTGTTAGTGCTAACAAGAACAATTTGCTTTTCCAGGATGATGATTTGGTTCCCTGAGTCACAATCCAACCCAGCTCCTGAAGTCCATCACTGTGTGGATTCATAGCTTAGGATGGGAAAATGCAAAAGGTGCCTTATATAGAAAAAAAAGGACCTTTTTGGATGTGGGAAAAGGGATGAGGTGTGAGATGTGGGTGCAAGAAACTGGGAAGCCCCAACAGGTCCCACCCCTGCACAAGGGTCCCCCAAATCCCCACCTCCTCACAGGCAATATTTTATCCCTGTTTCCCCATCCCTTGCCCTCCTCCATTGAGATTTTCCCAAACCCACTGCTACCCCATGCAGGTCTGGGGTCCAAACTCAACTGGCCCAATCCCCACGCTCTGCCAAGGCTCCAGCTCTTCTGCTGTGTTTCAGCATCCCTGGGAGCTCTCTTGGTCTCCACAGACCATTCCCCAGGTAAGGTGCGCCAAACTACACCGTGCTGGAGCAGAGTAATAAAAAGCAAGCCTGAAACCTTCCCAGGGAACTCAGAGCAAATCCCAGGCCGCAGAAACTCCAGAAAACAAAGACTGGGAGCTGCTGAGTCCTCTCCTGCCCAGGGGACAGGTGCAGGCACAGGATGGGGGTCACAAGGAGCAGCCACTGAGTGATGGTGCCACCTCCTGAGGTGCCACCTGCCCCGGGATCCCCACTGTGGTCAATGCACAGTCCCCAGTGGCATCAATTCACATCCCAGCAGCCACTGATCTCCCAGAACTGTGATCCTGCCCTGCCTTGACTGGAAATCCTGCCAGGAATAGAGAAGGAGACATTCAGGGGGGGAATCCTTTTGCCCCCAGAGCTCTCCTCACCCTGACCCAGCCCAGCCCATTGGTGCCCCCCACACCTCTGCCCTGGGTTTTTTAGGGCTTTGGGGAGCCCTGAGGCACCAGAGATGGGCTCCATCCTGCCCCCAGCCCTCCTCCCTGCAAAGCAGATGGGGACCAGGAAAAGCCAAGAGAGCCAGCAGGATCCAACTCCACTTCCCTTAATTTCTGTTGAATAATTGAACCCTGGGAAGTTAATACTTTCTGCTTAAAAAACACCAATTCTAGTGTTTGTAATTGCTGTTTTATTGAAGCATTAAAAATTAAAGGGCATCCTGAGGTTACAGTGAACATGAGAGCTGTGTTCAGCCCCAGCAAGGGCAGCTGAGCTCTTGGGCACCAGCCCAGCACTGGGGGGGGCTCAGGCCCTCAATCTTCCCCCAAAACCTGGGGGTCTGAGCCACAAGCCAGGCTGGCTCCTGAGACTCAGCATCTGAGGGGGGATCCCTGAGAGCCCCCAAACCATCACCCCTGTTGCTGTCAACACTCTCCAACCTTCCCCTCAGGGCACAGGGTGGGGATATCAACTCACAGAGCAGCCTCAGGCCCCCCAACCATCCCTGGTCCTGCAGCCAGGGACACCCCAGAGCCCCCATCTGCAGCAGCACAGCCTAAATGTCTCTAAAACACTTTATAGACTCCAGTGCTCCCACCCTCCCTGCACCATGGAATGGGCATGAGGCCAGGCTGGCCCCAAGCTACTGTGTCCAGAGCCCTGGGAATAGGGAATAAGGGCAGAAAGGTGTTTTTGGTACCACAGCTCTGGGGAAACCTCCTCTCCACCCTTAGGTCTCATGAGCTCCCATCCCTTTGCCATCAATTCATCCCATCCCAAGTGGAGATAGTCTTGGGATTTGCATCCAGAACATCTGCTGGCCCTGCAGGGCATGGCTGGGGTGGGAGGATGCCCTGATGTGGGGCAGGTCCCCCACCCCAGAGCAAGGGGACATGGCCAGTGCTGTGTGTGACCAGGCAGGGCCAGCAGGCCTGGAAATGTCAGTGAGTGTTTCCATGCTGATGGAATGGGGGAGGGAGCAGGCTGGAGAATCACCAGCCCTGGGGAGGTGCTCATCACCTGCATGTGGAGGATCCCTCTGCCAGCTGCTGGCAGGGAGGTGCTGCTGGATGCAGGGAAAAGTGAGCAGGGGACACAGAGCAGCTTCTCCTGCACTGGGGGTGTTGGGCAGACGACCCTCAGGCCCCACCACCCCACTGTGGGTGTGCCAGGGGCAAAGCTGAAAGGGCCACAGGCATCCTGGAGAGTTTGAAATTGCATGGCACAGGGAACATGGCCCGTGGGAAGGGTGACAAAAGCCACCTCAGTCCCCACTGAGGACGCTGAAAAGGAGAGGCTCAGCCCAGGGGTGACGTGGCCTCTCCTGTGTTCCCAAAGTCCTATTTCAGGAAGGAAAACAAACACAAAACCCAAACAGAAGATGCTTTGCTGGCTCTGGGTGGGAAGGAAGAGCAGCTCAGTGCTGTTCCCATCACCTCAGTGCTGCCAAGCCAAGGGCATCCCCATCCCTCCCGCTGCTCCTGCTGACCCTCATCCCAGTCCTGTGCTTCCTCTTGGGAGATGCCTCCTGCTGCAATTCCACCCTCGGCTGCTTTGGTGCTCCTGTGCAACTCCCAGGCCTGGCTGCTGGCAGGCTCTGCGGCTGGGAGCCCAGAAATATCCAGCAGCTCAGTCCCCAGCACATCACCCCAGCCTGGGCTGCTCGGTTCCCCAGTCTGGGGACTTGTTACTCCAGTTTGGCCCCTGTTAACTGCAGTGGGGCTGCAGTGGGGCTCAGCCCTGCTCCGGAGCATCCGAGTGTCCCAGCCATCCCATGCCACAGGGATCACCATCCTCACCACCCAGGTACCAGTGGGTACCAATGGGTACCAGTGGTACTCCCAAACTGGTTTCCATGGCAGTCAGTTTCCAAGGCTCATCAGTCTCCATGGCAATAACTCCTCTCGCTCCCCATCCAGGGTGGTGGGGCACTGCCAGGGGTTCCCAGAGCACCCCAGCAGCTCCTCCAGTTTCCCTCAGCAGCTCTGCCCCGCCAGCAAACCAGTACCACCAGTACAACCAGTGCAGCTCACTGCACCTGCACGGAGCCTATCGGGTGCCTGAGCAGCCGGATGAGGCACAGCCTTCCTGCAAACTCCATGAGAATGCGATTTCCTTCCCTCTGCCCACCCCTCACCCCCATCCCTGCTGGTTTCCCACTGCTGTCTGCTGTGCTGGGGCTGCCTGGCAGGTACTTGGCGCTCTCCCAAGTCGAGGGTTGCAAACCATCCCTGCAGCAGCAGAAGGAGACAAGCTTTGTAAAAGTGACGCACGGCAGATGCAGATTAATTTTATTTTACAGTCCTGCTGAGGCTTTTGAGCGAGTCACCAATACGGGACTAAAAATACCACCAGGGGCCTCGGGTTTTTATTTTTCCTGTTCGACAACATTTACAACAAAAACGCCCAGCCAAAATAGCAGCTACAAAACCGGCTGAGCCCCTGGTGGGCGATGGAGGAGCTGGGAGTGGGCAGGTGAGAAGGCTCTGCCTGTGCTGGGGCAGCGGGATGAGGAAGAGGAGGAGGAGGAGGAGGAAGAGGAGGAGAAGAAAGAGCATCACCCTTCCTCTGCAGCAGAACAGCCTTCCAAGGAACATAACCCCGGGATCTGGGGGTGCACAATTCTCTGCAGCTTTGGATAATGCTGAGCAAATGTAAGGAGCATAATCCTGTATTTTCTGTGCTGCTGAATATTGGCAGTGTGATTTTGTTGGTGAATTTGTCCTTTCCAGGGTATTTAATGGAGCTTTGTCTGACTGCTTTGATGCATCCAGGACCCTGGGCATCCCAGATTCCCTTGTGGCCAAGCTGGGAGCCAGCCTTTGGGGAGAAGCCTCTCCAGGAGTTCATCTTTCCTGGCCAGTTTTCAATGGAACACTGGGAGCATCTTCCCCTGTGCCTGGGGAGGAGTCAGGCAGGTGTGAGGATTTTACATCCCATGGCTCTGGAAGCAAATTCCCCAAGGTAACAATAAAGGTGTGCTCCCACAGGAGCTTCATGAGCAGGAAAGGGGTGCAGGGAAGAGGTTTAGGGGGTTTGCTGGCTGGGATTTAGGGAGCATGAGTGAAGCAAGGAGGGTTTGGGGCCAGGGTTGGATCCAAGGGATCCAGAGCAAAGCAGGAGGAAAGGGCTGCTCCATATCCCTGCTGAGGCCCACCTGGCACTGCTGGGTTAACGTGCCCAGGAAATAAGGACAAGCAGATGTTTTCAGTCAGGCTCTTTGCAGCATAAGCAGCAGTGGGGAAGTCCCTGAAATGTCCCCGCAGTTCGGTTTTCTGGTAGGAACCTGCTCAAACAGGACACGAGCAGCCGAATTCGCAGCGTTCTTGGAAAAGTGGTGATGGTGAAATTCTGCCAGGGGGTGACTGGGTCACACAGGGGTGTCCCCTCACCTGTCCCCCACCCCGGGGAGCAGCAGGTTGAGTGGCCCAGACCCAATCCCTTCCCCCCAGGGGATGCCTGGGTGGCAGCTCTGGTGTCACTGCTCCCCTTTTAATGCAGTTAAGAGAGATAGTGCAGTTGTGGCTTGGGGGAAAGATGATTAACCATTATAACCCCAATTACAGCTCCTAATTGGGATTAATTTGGTGAGTTAATTAAGTGTGGAAATCCGTCGCCTCCCACTTTTATTTTATGAACTTCTTGCTCCCAAGCCCAGCCCAGGCCTGGCCCCACCTGGGCACAGCTGGAAGGGCAGAGGACTGACACTGCTGTGTGGTGACACAGAGATTGTGATGCCACTGCTGGTGACAGCCAGAGGGGCTCCACTTTAGCAGCCAGCCACTGCCACTGGCTGACCCAGATGCCGAGATGGCAAAAGGTGGGGACAGGAGCCAAGAGGGCTCAGACCTCAGTGAGCCTTTGCAGAGGAACAGGAATGTCACAAGAGCTTTGGGACAGCCAAAGAACATCTTCCGTCTGATTCCCTGAGGGTCTGGTGGCTGAGGAACCTTGCAGGTAAATCTGGTGGAACATCCTCCTTTGTTCCAGGGCAAACCACGCAAGGAAATCCCAGTGTGCCAAGGAAATCCTGCAAGGAAACCATGCTAGGAAATCCTTGGTGAGAGCAGGGACATGGAGCAAACCACACCCAGGGCTCAGAGGGCAGCAGAGGTGTGGGATTGGGGATGCCAGGAAAGGGAGAAACAGCAGTTCCAGGGCCCAGGCTCTGTGCAGCAGCCAGGGCAGCTGGGGTGCCTTTCCCTGAGGAAAGCGTTGCTGGAAGGACAGACCAGGATCTGCCCACCTACAGCTTCTGCAGGAGAAGGACAGGGACAGTTCCTGTGGGTCCAGAGGAGGCCATGGAGATGCTCCAAGGGCTGGAGCCCTCCTGCTTGGAGCCAGGCTGGGAGAGCTGGGGTGCTCACCTGGAGAAGTCTCCAGAGACCCCAGAGCTCCTTCCAGTGCCTGAAGGGAGCTGATAAGAAAGGTGGGGACAGACTTTTTAACAGAGGCTGCTGTGATAAGAGAAGGGGTGATGATATTAAACTAAAACAGGGTCATTTCAGACTGAATATATGGAAGAAATTATTTATAGTGAGGGTGGGGAGGCCCTGGCACAGGGTGCCCAAAGAAGCTGTGGCTGTCCCATCCCTTGGAAGTGTCCAAGGCCAGGTTGGATGGAGATTGGAGCAACCTGGGGTAGTGGAAGGTGTCCCTGCTCGTGGCAGGGTGTTTGGTATGAGATGAGCTTTAAAAGTCCCTTCCAAACCAAACCATTCCATGATTCTGTGATTCCCATCTGTCCCAGCACTGTCCAGGCCTGCTGTGCTCCCTGTTCCATGCACAGACCATGCCCTGCTCCCACTGCTGCACACAGCCAGACAGCTGGCAGAGCTGTTGGAGCTCCCTATTATTTTTCTCAGCACTCTCCTGAAAATTGATTAATTCAATTAATTCATTAAATAAACGCTCCTCCACGCTGGGTGGCGCTGAGCCAGCTGTGCACGGTGTCAAACTGCATCACCCATTCCCAGGCTGGCTTTCCAGACCCCAGTGATGGCAAACTGGGGGAATTTGGGAAGGAATTTGGGCTGGTGAGTGAGGGGTTGCAATGCAATATTCAGCAAAAAGCTGCACACAAAGCTCTGGAGAGGCTGCATTTCCATGCAGGTTGCGAAGCCTTCCCTTATTTCTTAGTGATGCTGTCAGATGCTTTGAATCCTTAGATGAAAGGCACTAAATTAGGACAGATCGTTATTTCCTGTTTTGTGGTTTATATTTAGAGAGAAGCTGATACCTCTGGCAGCTCGCTCTCCTGTTAAAAGCAAACTTCTCTCCTGTTTCTCACTGGTCTCTACTGGGAGCTGAGCTCCAGAGGGTAAAGGCTGGTGGGAGCCCCCTGAGAGATGGAAGGGGATGGGCTGAACACCCACAGCCCCTTTCCTCTGGCATCCCAGAGCCAGCAGCCAGGAGTTGGGAATGGACACTTTTTCATCTATTTTTGGCCTCCCGATGCCCTTTGCAGGCAGTGCCCAGGAGCTCTGGCTGGAGGCCAAACCCACAGAGCCACCAAACCCCCCCAAACATCCTCCTCTCCCCCATCCTCCCCAAATTTAATTTCTCCCCCTGTCTGGAGCACCTGGATGCCGAGGGCTGGGTCCTGGCTCAGCTCCCACACTCTGGGCTGGGGATGTCCCACCCTGTCCCCTCCTCAGGCACAGGCAGGAGAAGCTGCTCCCTCAGCACTTCAGCTCTGCTCTGGGGATGGCTCTTGGTATTTCTCTGTCTGCCTCGGGGAATGACATTGAATGGGCCTTATCTCTCCCGAGAAAATATCGATCCCGAGTTTTAATGGCTTTCCACTAACGAGCCACAATGAGAGTCACTGGGCACCGCTGCTGCAGCTGATAAAACCGGGAATGCTCAGCCCCACAGCTCTGAAAAGGACTTTCACCCCCAATCCAAGTCCCTTCCACGAGATAAAATAAAATAAAGGCTGAAAAAGAAAGAGAAAGAAAAAAAAAAAAGGCAGAAGATTTTGCTGCTCTTTTCACCCAGGAAGTCTGAGGACAGATTTTCAATTTGTTCACTTTCTTTACAGCTCTGGGTTTGCCACAGGGAGGGAGAGATGAGGAAAGGGGACAGGAGATTAAATGCATTCGTTTATTTTGGGAAAGTCATCCTAAAGGGGATAAATAATATTAAAAAAAGAAAAAAAAAAAGCATGAAAAAACCCTGACATCAGGGAGACAGGACTCAATTAAAGCAAAACCTTGAAATACATGAGGCAGCAGTGGCGAGCTCGGGTCCATCAGCCATCCCTGTCAGGCTCCCGGAGGTTGTGTGGCAGCAAGATCCATCACCTGGGGAAATAACCGCGGTGCTTACATCTTCAGCAGCTCCTTGATCTACTGATAAACCCGTTAGGGGAAATAAATGGGTTTCTCCTACCCGGACCGTCCACATCAGGGATGCGATTTGCCGTTTTACCCAGCCGCTGATAAGCAGAGGATCAGGAGGGAAAAGCTACTTTCACGATTTGCTAATAAAGCCCCAGATAAGAGAGGAGCAGCGCCGTGACCTCCCCGGGCTGGGATTTACAGCCCCGAGCGCTGCTCCGCAGGGCAGGCAGAGGGACGGGATGCTCTGAGGGGACACCAGGGCAGGGACCACCCGACCTGTCCCCACAGCCCCTCGCTGCTCTGGCAGGGGAAGGGATTGATGCCAACAACATTAAAAACAGTGGGGAAAAGAAATCCCAAACTCCAGAAAGAAAGTTCTGAGTGGAATTATTTAGAAGAAGAGTGAGGCTCAGAAACATAAATCGCCCCCGGCTTCATTTCTAGGTAAGGAAAATGGATTTCCAGAACAATATCACTCTTTTGACACGCCTGTCCTGGTTTCACAGCTGCCAGAAAGCAGGTTAGGAAAAAAACCCAAAACCTTCCAGGAGGCTCTGCTGGCTGGATGCCACCAGAGATGCCACCAAAAGGTGCAACCCCCACCCTGAGGGGACCCCAGGGGCTCCCCACACCCCCACTGAGGCTGTTAAACAAACTGTCCCTTCTCCCAACATCGGGGAGTGCAGCTGACAGCTCCTCATTTCATTTTGGTTTGAGTTTATTCCTAATTTTGACCCCATTTCCTCCTCTTTTCCCCCTCCTGACTGGGCATTTATTCTTTGCAATTAGCTGTGGGAATTAGAACCTCTTTCATATGGCAGTGGCTCTGCTTCCCTTCAAATATCTTTCATGCTCCAGCTTAATAAACTGTGAATTTGATATTTGTACCCTCAGATCTCCCTTCCAAATGGAAATGTGTCCTGGCCAGGGAGATCAGGCTGGAAACCTAGTCGGGAAGGAGCTTGGGAAGGCAGGGGGATGCTCCAGGGATCACCAGGCACAGCTAGGAGAAAGAAAAGCATTTCCAGGTGACAAAGTCCCTCCTCTTTCACACCAGCTCCTCCATTTGTAGTGCCACCTCCACATCAGGGTGCCACTGGCACACACACACCCCACAAAACAAACTTTTTGGTACCAATTCTGCACCCAAAACTGGTGTTAACACCCAGCACTGGCATTCCCAAAGCACCCCAGCCCACAGCTTGCCCCGACATGGGATTTTACAGACCAAGGCACGTGGGATGAGGCAGGAGGGGCTGCCCCAGCACCCCCACTCTGGTCCCTGTTACATCCAAAACCCAGGAGAGATGCTCCATCACCAACGGGCCAAAGGAGAAGCTTTTACCCCAGACAGCCCCTGAGCTGTGCCCACTGATGGGGCAGAGACACGACAGGCACCAGCAGAGCCCCAGTCAGCCCCCATCACCCAAATTTACAGCTGACTTGAGATCCAACAAGGTTCCAGACAGATCATTATTTCCCACGACAGCAGCGAAGGTGAGCCAGCCGCCTTTTATTTCAGCCTGGAGAAAAATGCTCCTGCCAGGGGATAATTGGGGCTCTCTGCAGTGGGAGGCAGCGCTGGACTGCTGAAAGGTGAAGGCTATTTAAAAAGCAGCTGAGCAGAAACGGTGGAAAAAAGCTGCCCAGGGAGCTGATGGGTAACAAGCGCTGCCTCACGAGGCATCCCGAGCCTCTTGGTCTTTATAACTTGCTTAGATCTCCTATAAAATCTGGTTTTATTTGGTCTTTACAAGCCTGGGAAGTGAATTGCTGGTGGTTCCTGCTGGCAGACCCCCGTGCCTCTCCCAGGCTGGCTCCTGCCTGCCCAGCACAGTGAGCAGCTTGTGCCAGGGGATGCTTTGAGGCTGAGAAAGGTGCTGAGGAGAGGTGCTGCTGCTCAGCTCTGCAAAGAGAGGCTCGTGCTGCTTTTATTTAGACACACGCTGGCTGCAAGACACAAAAATTACTTAATCAATCCTTCCCCTCAGCTGGCGTCACAGGCAGGATGGAGGCTGCCCACGCAGTTTGGAGCTGAAAATGATAAATTGCTCTGGGATAACGGCAGCATCTCCAGCTCATCCAGGGCAGGATGTGGCCAGGCTCACAAGGGGGTGCCCAGAGGTCTCAGCACGCTGTGGTGTCCCAGGGACACAGCAGGGACACAGTGAGGGCAGCTGGGCTCTGTCTGATGCTGCAGCACAGACGAAGGAATGGGTGTTTCTCCCAAAACAGAGAGGGCAGGCTGGAGGTGCCAGGGGCTGTGGCATAGCTCCAGGGAGGGGCTGGGTCACAGGGCAGACATCATGCACTCATCCTGTCTCTGCTCTCCATCAGTCACCGTGAGCCAGAGGGGACAATCCTGTCAGGGATCCTGCAGTGACAGTGACAGCACCAGGTCAGGCTGCCACCAGCTCCCTCGCCAGCCAGGCCAGGAGCAATTCCATGCAGGGAAGGGCTGAGAAGGAGTTTCCAGCCCCTGATTTTCCAGCCACACCTTTTATGGCATGCAGGAACCTCCCCATTAAACCTTCCCAACAGCAGGAGGGCTGAGCACCGACCTTACAGCAACCCCTGGCCCTGGTGAGTAACCCTACAGAAACAAACCAGGTGACCCCAGGCAGCACCCACGGAGCCGGGGCATGTGCCAGGAGGGGAGACATCGGCAGTGGTGGGGGGAACCACCCTCAAAGCAAGAGGAATGGCATTAAGGAAAGCTGAAGCAAAGAATTCTAAGGAAGATGATGGCTTGGAAGTCACCTCTTGCTGTGCTGGTGACATCTGGGGCACACAGAGTCAGGGTGTTGCCCTTCAGCTGCTCTGCCCTTGGTCAGTGCCCCCAGGAATTCCTTTTGGGTGCTGCAGCACATCCTCCCCTCTGCTCACTCCCCTGAATCCCCAGCAGCCCCTGTGCCCTCACCTCCACCTCCAACCATCCCTGGCGGGATGTTCAGCTCCGGGCATGGCCCAGCAGGGTGAAGAGCAGCCTGGAGGATGGGAGGATCACTTTGGGCACCTCTGCCCTGCTCAGGGACCAGCAGCTTTCCCAGGAGCCCATCCCAGCCCTATCCCACCTTTCACTGCCCAGCCCACTCTGGCTCTTCCCGGGGGTACCAGGGGTGCAGTCCCCAAAGTGTCCATCTAACCCAGCCACTCTCCTTGTGCTTTGTCCTCCCCCAGCTCATCCACAAAGGCACCAGCAGCACCCCTGTCCCCCTCAGTGCATCTCTGCCCAAGAACTCCCACAGAAGGGCTGGGTGTGGATTCCCCTTTAATTCACCACTTGTCAGAGGGAGGGTAAAAAAAAACAAACTCAATAAATAAAACAACTTAGGATGCTTGAAGAAGATGAAAACCCTGAAACTGCAGTCTGCTGGTGGCTTGTCCCACTGCCAGAGGAGGGGAAGGGTGTCCCCAGCCTCTCTCTCCCCACCACCCCGTCCCAGTGCCACCAGGTCCAGGTGGGTTCGGATGCGGTCGGACGATGCTCCTCGGGAAGAAAATGACTCCGCAGTTCAGGACACGGTCATTCACAGCTGGCTGGTGGATGAAACAACCTCCAGAACCTCACAGCCCCGGCTCACCTGCCGGCAGGGACCTGTCCCAGCTCCTCGGCCGCTGCAGAGTTCTGAGGAAAAGCCACGTGGTGTCACAAACGCGGTGGGGACGCCCCGGTCACAAGCAGTCCCTGCACAGAGCCACCTGTCCCTGTCGGAAGTCGCGGCAGGGGCAGAGGCGCCGGTACTTGGGGTTGTAGCCGGCGCAGCTGAAGAGCAGCGGCTCCTTCTGGAGGTAGCACTCGTGGACGTTCTCAGCCACCGCGGGGTACAGATGGTTCATCTCGTACTCGGTGCTGTCGCAGGCGATGCTGAGCCTGGGGACCAAGGCACAGCTCGGTCAGGTCAGGTGAGGGCACTGCCAGGGGGGGTCACTGAAGGGTTTTTGTCCTTTCTGAGGAGGTTCAGTCCCTGAGGGTGGGGCAGATCTGCCACGCCACGCAGGAAGGGGAGACCCTGACAGCTCAACCCTGCAGCCCAGAGATTGCCCCAGATGGCTCAGGATAACCCACAAACCCCCCACCCAAATCTTAGGAGTTGGACTCATTGATCCCCGTGGGTCCCTTCCAGTTCAGGATGTTCAATGGCTCTTTTACAGCCCCTTGCTGACCAACAGCTCTGTCCACTCTCCATGGACGCCTCCTACTGCAGGAAACATTCCCTGGAAGGGACATGGGATCAGGCAATGCCCATGTGCTCCCTGTTCACTGGGATTAGCCAGGAAACTGGGGTGGGCATCAGCAAAAGGAGCAGCAGAAATTCCCAGTGTGGATTTTAACATCCCTCCTCTCCCAGACAGAACAGCAGCGCTGGCATTGCCCTCCCACCAACCCCTCTCAACTGATGAGTCCCTAAGCCGGCTCATTTTAAGGTCTGGAGGAAGATGTGCAGGGGGAAAGAGTGAAAGGCAGGCCCAGCTCTAATTTATCATATAAAAATGTCAGCGGGACGCGCGGTGCCTGCCTGACCAGCGTGACAGCACCAGCACCGCTCGCATTTTAATTGCCCAGAGAGCAGCACGGAGCCCAGTGGCAGATTTATACTCTATTAAAACTTCACCACTGAGTGTTCAAAATGCAGTTTTATAGAGAGAGACATTAAAAAGGAGAGGAAGGGAGAGAGCATGCGGGAAGTGGAGAGGAATGGGGTGGGAGAGAGGCAGAACCGTGCCTGGAATTGCTGTTGGTACCTTCTGAAGAGTGAAGCTGGGCCCTGCCTGCACTGCCTCGGGCATGACGGCTCATCAGTGGGATTTTGGCACGGAGAACAGGAGGGAAATGGGTGTTGAGGATGGGGGCAGAAAAGGGAACATTGTCTGACTGGTGGCCCCCCACAAGCTCCCTGAGAAGGCCCCAACTCACTGGAGAAACACCTCCTCCTTGTTGAGGACCCTGAAGAAGGTGGGCTCGCAGACCAGCCCGTGCCGCCGGCACGTCTCGGTGCACGTGTGCTGGGGCTCTGACACCCACACCTGCAGAGAGGCCAGCGGGGGCCACGCCTGGGGGGCCCGCCCGGCACTGGGGGACCACACCAGGTGGGTGGCATTGGGGGACAGGGCCAGCGGGCTCGGAGGGCTTTGCATAGCAGGACTCTTGGTCTTGGGAGATGGAGGAAGAGATGACGTGGTGCAGAAATCCTGGTGGCAGAGAAGAGAAAGGGTCAGTGCCCTGAGATACTAACAGCAGGAAGGGAGGCTGAAGGGAGGACCCTTGGGATGAGGACTTTGCTCATCAGGCTGAGGTCACCTGCATGCTGTAGGGGATGAACCTCTGCTTCTCTCACCTCTCCTTCTTCCAGTGCTATCTTATTCTCTGCAGCAGAAAGCCTTGACCCAACCCCAGCACCCCCAGGGGTCCTCCACAAGTCCCCAGTACCTTTGGTCCATGACAAATCTCCCCCTGCCCCTTGTCCCTGTGCTCTCTGCAATCAGGGCACTGACTGCACAATGCCCCTGGGACAACAGGGATGTGCCCCAGGGAGAAGAGGGAAAGTTGGCCACGAGGACAGAGATGGTTCCCCAGGGAGGACAGGGATTCTCCCCAACCTGGTGCTGAATGTAGGCGTGGATCCGCTCCAGCATCCCCTCGCAGGTGTACTCGTAAGGCAGGTAAGGGTCCACCTGTGAAGGGCAAGGGCAGAGCACAGGCAGCAGGTGGGGACAGCCTTGCCCTGCCCCTGAGACAGCAGCACCTGGGCATGGCTCTCCCACCCACCAAAGCCCACAACTCGTGTCTGTCCACCAAAACAAGCAGGGAAGAATCCCTGGGCTGGAAAGACCTCACAAGCCAGAAAGTGATAGAGAAAGAGAGAGGAACACTTTGGGTTCAACCTACGGGTGAAAATGAAATCACCCCATTCCACTTTAGTCTCCCTTTTCTCCACTTAAGTAAGTTATAAAGTCAAGTCAGTTTTCATCCAATAGGCCACTTCAAATTAAATAATGAACTGTTCCAGCCCAAGCAACACTCCAGAGCTGTGGGCAAGGGAGGAGCAATTTTAAAATACAGGGGAGGAGGTAAAACTGGAAAAAAAATGCTAAGTTAATTCACAGCAAGAGCATCCTGGTGCTGCCCCGGGTCTGGTCTGGGTTCCTCTGTTCCCCTGACCTCAGCATGGCTCTGACCACTCAGAGAGGAATGTCCAGGCCGGGCTGCCCCCAGGTTCTGACCCACAAAAGTGGCCAGGGAAAAGGGCAGGGCTGGGTCCAGCTGTGTACAACACAAGGGAAAACATCTCCCTTTTCCCACTGCCATGTCCCTGAGGGTTTGCTGCCCAGCACAGGCGGCTGTGATGGGGTGGAAGCCACCGTCTCTGCCAGCCCCAAGGGCTTGGTGGCCCCTGCTGGCACTGGCTGGGCTGGGGCAGGGAGGCAGGAGCTGGGGGAGACTGGGGTGGAGCAAACACTGGTGCCCACGTGGATGTCAGTGCTGTCCCTGCACCTCCACGTCCAGAACTGCTATTTACAGAGTCAGCAGTGCTCAGACCACGGGATATTTTCAGGGTGGGTTACAAAATGCTCCTGGTCTCCAGGAGACTCTGCCTGCCCTCACTTCCTGACATCTCCCTGTTCTGGGAGTCACCTCAGGTCCTGGCAGGGCAAACCCCCTCCTCTGTTCAGCAGTGTCCCCACCTGAGCTTGTCCCTGGCACTGTGGTGGCACAGGTTCCAGGGTAGGAACAGGCAGGAACAGGCAACCAGGCTCCCTGCCCTCAGCAGGACCAGTGCCCCAGGTCTGAGTGATTTTCCCCATGGGAAGAGCATTGCCACAAGGGCTGTCTGTGATGCCCCCCTTCCCTCTGGCACAAATTAATTTTTAAGGAACTTTCTGCCCTGGGAAGATATATTTTCCCACACCCCCTTATTTTTCCTGAGGATGTTACATGGGGTGCAGGAGGTTGGAGCATGGAAGGGGGAAGTCCTGGGACCCCCTTTCCCCTTGTGTATCCCTGCAGAGCTTAATTCAGGAGGACTATAAGCAAAACCACCCCAAGATAATTAATCCAGAAAACACTGCTGCTTCTGTTTTCTGAGCTCTGCACCTCCAAAACAGCTATTTCCTTTTGAAGTACCTGTCAAAACCAAGCTCAAAGGCTCAGTCTGCTGAGAACCCTCTAAGCATCTCCCTGCCATAAATATCCCACCTGAGATCTCAGGCAGGCTGGAAATCACAGCTGCTTCATCTAATTACAGATGTGCACGCTAATCAGGGCTGACACAGTGACAGGCACCAATCCTGCCTCTGAATTCCTGATGGGCTCTCACTTAACTGGGGCAGAGTCCTCTGAAAGCAAAATTGCCTGTCTCAGACAAACAGAGCCAGGCTGGGGCTGCCTGGCACCAGTTTGGGGGAGACAGATCCCCAAACCTCTTGCTCAGCATCACCAGTGCTCAGTCCCATCTCACCACTGCTCTTTGGGGGGCTTCTCCCTGGAGCCCCTTTTGCCAGGCATAGTGCAGACATAATTCCAGAAACAACCTCAGCCCCCAAAACACTGCAGCACAGCACACAAAACCTCCTTGTGCCTGCACCTGTATCCAGAGCTGCCAATCCCACCTCTCCCCAGGCTCCCAGGAGCCCTGTGGGATCCCTGGGTGTCAGGAGTGGGCTGGAGCCCACGGCAGCCCCTGCTCCTCCAGCCCCTCTGCCCCTCAAGGGGTCCCCCAAAGGCTCTCATGTCTCCCTGCTCCCTTCTCCAGGTCTTGTTAGGATTCAGCTCGTGCACCCAGAACTGAGAAAATGCCAATTTCGAGAAGATAATTGTTTAATTAAAATCTGACAGGCTCGGCCTCTTCTCGGCAGCCACGTCCTTAATGGCACTCCTCACATCAGGATGTCCCCAGAGCCCTGGGAGGGAGGAGGGGGATGAGGAGGAAGAGGAGGAGGGTGCTGAGGTGGAGATCACTGCATCCCACTGCAAAATGATGCATGGGATGGCATAGGAGGGAATGGAAGGCTTTGCCATCCTTTCCTCAGGTGTGGAACACAGAGCCAGAGCTTCCCAGCCCCAGTGCTCTTTCCATCAGGGAATTACTGGAGTCCCATGGGGCTGCCACCACGAGAGCTCTGGATTTAGTGTCTCCAGCTGGAAGGGAGTACAAATTCTCCTTCATTCAAAAGAAAAAGAAAGCAGGAGGGAAATATTCTGAACGTCATCAGACAAATAAGTAGAAAAATAATGCAATTCTGTGCTGGCTAGTAACAGCAGGCTGGAACATTTTAACCAGCTATTTTCACTGCGATGTTTAATGTGCCACTCTTTCAGGCATAGTCTGAAATGTATAATTTTCCATTATAGTCCTGTATGTTTGACTTTAATATAATGAAGCCTTCTCCCTTCGCTACACCAGAATATTGGGTCTATTAAATTGCTTGTGTGAGGACTGGTTTTGACAATGGGAAAGCTGAAGGCCCAGAAAATGGTGGTGCCTGCAAATCTCTCTCTTTCTCTGGCCTCTAACCCCTGGATAACAAATGGAATCCATCACTGGGACATGCCTCCAGCAGCACCTTTCCAGGGGGACACCACTCTTGTCTCTGCCCTCTGTCCCTGTGCTGAGATTTGTTCTCTGGGGTAGAGGGATTTGGTGCTCCCTGTTTTTAATTTTCCTTATAAATAGGTCAGGGATGCAAAGCCAGAACTGCTCCAAGTGAGATGAATGGCAGAGACGCAGCCTGCCAAAAACCTTCCCCAGCAGCTGGAGGCTGACCTGGAACGGGTGCCACCTCTGATGGGAGAAAGGGGAGCACAGGGGCTGTTCTTGGGGGGAAAAAACCCAGATTGCAAACCCAAGCCACGTCCCAGGCATGATTCAGCTCTGCCTCCAGAAGGAAGAAGTTCCTTTCAGGCAGAACTAGGTTGGGAGGGACGCAGGCTGCATCCCAACTGCTCGGTTTGCACAGAGCCAGCAGCCACCCTGTGCCTGGGGAGCTCTGCCAGCCCAGCAGGAGCTGTGGGATGGCACAGCCTGCCCCGAGCTGCAGCCCTGGGGGCAGCAGGAGAACCTGGGGTGCTGCAGAGACACTAAAACATTGCTGAGAACCAGCAAATCCCCCTCAGAACAAAGCAGGGTGAGTTGTCAGCTCGACCACACCAGAATTACTGCCATGAACCAGCTCCCAGATCCCCAGCAGGCTCCCAGCATCCCAGTTCCCAGTCCCTGGTCCCCAGAACAGCTTCCACCTGATGGCAGAGCAACAGCTTTCCCACAAGATCCCATAGCCCCCAAAGTTTCTTACAGAATTCTGACCTAGAAGATCTGTGGGATACGTGATTTTTCAGTCACACAATGACAAAAATTCCCTAAACAAAATCAATTTCAGGTCAGTTTTCAATTTCCAATGTTTTCACCCATCAGGGAGGAGGAAAATGTTGTGTTTCAGGTTCAATCTGTCTGAGTTGGTGAAGCAAAGGGAAATGCATCATTTCAGATCCAGCATTCCTTTCAATAAATTGGCAGGGTATTTCCAAACAAAGGCAGGCAGATGGGAAACAAAACCATAGTATTTCATTCCAGTAATTTTGAAATGAAATGTTTTGACAGAAAAAAAAATTAAATTGATGGTGGTTATTCTGAAATACAGACAAATTTATTAGATATTCCAATAACAGAACACCCCATTTTGCCTTCGAGGGGAAAAAAAGGGAGTCAGTAAAATAATTTCTCCAAACTCCAGTAACTGGCTGGGAACAGGAACACTAAATTGCCCAGCTACCATCTTTCTGCTGCTCCTCCTGCTAATGCCCTTGTTTTCAATTCCTGCTGTAACAAACAGTATTTTGAAGACAAGATACCCATGGATTTCTGGAGCCAAAGCCCATAATAAGGGTTTTAAACCTGTAAGGTAGGTCAATTTTTAAGCTTAATTGACTTGACAGCATCTCTAATAAAGCAATCCTTTCTATTTAAAAGATGAAAAGGTGGGGGGGAAAAATAAGAGGAAAAATAAGTTATTCCCACTCACTCCCTGCTCTGCTCTTGGAGGATTTATACAAAGTCTTTAAAACCCCAGAGAGGTGAGTTGTGGATTAAACCTTTGGTGGGAAGGATCCCTCCTCTCCAGAGCGACCTCGTGTTGCAATGCAAACGGGCCCTCAGTGACTGGAGTTGATATTCTGAGGCAAATTTAGGACTTCCAGCAGCTGAGGGTAATTTCAGAAGCTGGGAGGCTTTGTGGGAGGGGACCATGGGGTGGGGGTCCTGATCCCAGAGTGGAAATGTGGAGAAGAGCTGAGAGAGGAGCTTGGTTTGGGCAAACAGGGATGGGCACAGCAGCAGCACAGCCCAGGGAGTGCCCAGTTCTGGACAGCAGCTCCTCCTGCCCAGTGCCCATCATGCCACCAAGCCCTTCCCTAAAATGCTTTTCAGTTCTTTAATTTTTAACCAGACCATTAAGCACCTAAATGACCTGGTGCACATCCAGCCAAGACTGCAGCAGCACAACACAGCTTCCCAGGAACCAGCACAGTCCTTCTCCCATCCTCAATCTCACTATTCTTTAATTATTTTAACAGCTCAGCAGCACCCAGCTCCCCTCTTTCATCCCTTCTGGAAAAACTGAAAATTTCCTTCTCTCTCCCAGAACAGCTCCCAGCCTCACGCCCACAGCAATTCCTTCACTTCAGGGCTGTCTCCAGCCCAGATGGTGGAGGGTCAAGCTCTGACAGCTGGCCTGGCAGCACAGCACCAGGGATGTCATTATTTTTCATTTAATTCTAATGGAGATACGGGAATGAATGTGCAAAACAACAACTGTTTTCCTAAGTCGGGTTTGATCAATCTTTGCAAACTCACAGAGAAAATGAGCGTGAGGTGAAGAGCTGCAGTGATCACCCTGGAGGAGGCGAGATCCAGGGTGATGGCATGGCCACGTTACCTGGATCAGGTCCCCAGAGTGTCACAGGCACCCACCTCTGCAGCTTCCAAAGCAAGGAAAAGCAAGGGTGACCTTCTCTGACCTGTCCCCCCAAATCCCACCCAGCACCGTGAACCCCACACAGCCCCAGGCAGAGCCCGGGTTCCACAGCACATCCCTGTGCTCCAGAGAGGATGGCTCATCCCAGGTGAAGCAAATTGCTGGCAAAACGGCTATCAGCACCTTCCTCTCCTCCAGGAAAACTGACTTTAATAATCTGGACAACTTGAAAGGCTCCTGCCACAGGGCGGGAGGTAAATATTCATGAGGGAGCGTTTCCAGAGCGGGCACAGCAGGAGTGCTGCCTTCCCTGGGGGTCCCCCCTGCCTTTCGTCCCTCACAGAGGCAATTGCTGAAGTTATTCCTGTTGATTTGCTCCATCTAAAGGTAACGATCAGTGAAATGGGGGAAAGGCAGGCACTGAGGGCTGCAGCTCTTTGTTACCACACCAGCTCCCAGAACTGCTCTACACCTCCAGCAACCTCAGCCTCCTGCTCCCAAACCTTATCTCAGCCTCTCCTTGCTCCAGGTGTACCCACAGGATTCCCAGGGGATCCCTCCAGGGCACAGCTCTGCCCTGGGGAAACACCTACAGTGCTCAAGGTGGGAGCACGTGTGTCCCTGGGGCTGCAGGAAAGGATGAAAAAATCCAAAGGAGAAAGGCAAAGAAATGAAAAGGAGAGCCAGGCTCCAACATCTGCTGCTGCTTCTCCAAACACAGCAGTGGGGAAGTAACCCCAAAACTGCTCCGAGCCGTACCTGTGTCCTCATGATGGTTTTGATGGCAGCTTCGAACTCCTCAGAGTTGTTGTAGTCCACAGTCCACACGTGGGGCTTCCCGATGAAGTCTTCAGCATATGGGTGTTGGGAGGACACCTGAAACACAGTGGTGCCAGCTGGATTTTGGAATCCCTGCTGGAATGGCTGCTGGATGGCAGAGAGGAGCAGCAGCCTCACAGGTACAGTGGGGTTTAACCCTCTGCAACAGGGAGTGCTGGGACACGGTTTCCTCTGAAGGCAGCAGCTCCCCTGCCTCAGGATGATGTGCTGCAATTCCCACTGGGTTGGGATGCCCCGTTCCCAACAACACTGAATTCATTTTTGCAGCCTGGAATATCTCTGTATCACAGGTGCAATTTAACCTTGACCTGAGTCACTCTGTGGGTCTGGATGGCAAAACCACACCAAAGCAGGAAAGGTGTGTGAAGGCATCACATCTCCTGGCAGATGCTCAAGGCAGGGGGAAAATTCATTGCCACTGAAGGCTGGGAGAGTCTGGCCCTGGGAGAAAGCAGCACTGGAAGCTGCATCACCCACAGGCAGCCCTCACACTGGGACTCCACAGGTACCGACACCCTTGCTTTTCCCTGGGCTACCCACCCAGGTGGTTTTTGGGGATCTACCTCTTTTGGTCCAGCCCTGAGGTGCCTTTTCAGCCCCAATCTCCTCTGGGAAGGGAAGGGAGAGGATGCTGAGCAGAGGAAGTGTTTTGGGAGCAGCACAAACCATCGCAGAGAGGCCTGAACCCCTGCCAGCTGGAGAAGAGCTGTGTGTTTTATCCTCCTCACTGCTGTCCTTCCTCATTTCCTTCCCGGCAGATTGATCACCTCTTTCCCCTCAGGCACATAACACCCCGAGGCATTTCACAGCCCTTGCCCCAGGCTGCCAGCCCTGCTCCAGGCTGAAATACAGCCACAGCCCCACCCGAATAAGTGTTAACCAAATATAGGGGGTTCATGGGGCACTCAGGGGGGGGCAGGATGGCCCAGCCCAGCTGCACAGTCCCCCCAGCTCGCTCCCTGCTCAGCAAGAGGGCCTTGCACTGCATTATCCACTTTATTAATAATAAAAGAGGCAATTTTCTCAAGCCTTTAACTTTTAAAGAGTTCCTGCTCCACTTAGATTGAATTCCCAGTGACGGGCAAGCCTGGGAGGGATTTCATTGCCCTGCCAGACTGTGCAGGTCCTGGCGTCCCTCTGGGGGGACAAAGGGATGAGCAGCGGAGCATCGCCCTGGGTTGGGAGCAGGGTGTGGGGGATGAATGGATCTGGGCTGCTGAGGAACGAGCTGGGGGCCTGCAGAAGGCTCCTGCACCACCTTCTCCTTGGAAACCCCAAACCTACAGCAGAGCCCCTTGCATCCAAAGCAAATCCCCAGGCGGGGACCCCATCTGCAGATATCCACGGTGGAAATCTCCACAGAAAAAAAACCAACATCGGTGTAACAGCTGCTCTTCCCCAGGCTGACCCAAGCCCTGGTGCACAGGGGGTGGCTCCGTGCAGCCCCCACACCACACTTGCCTCTCTGGACGTGGGCTTCCCGCGGAAGAACTCGTGGTTGAGGGAGCTGTGGGGAGGGTTGAACCGCGCCTGCAGGAAAACGCAGCCGTTGGCGATGGCCTCCAGCGGGGCCGGGCCCTCGTAGGGGAACCCAAAGCCAATGAAGAGCTGCAAGGCAGAAACCCAGTGCTAGTGAGCCATTTCCTCACAGGGAAACCTCCCAGATATCCCACCAGCATCCCCTCTCTGCTGCTCTGCTCCTGCACACCCAGCCTCTAATGGGGTTCAAGAAACTGTGCTCAGAATTCCCCCTTTTCCATGAATCCCAGCCCACTTTGCACAGCCATGGGGTGTCCGGGAGCTGTAAGTTCCCCCACGGTGCTTACATCCATCAATCTGGCCCTGCATGGAGCAATATTGCTTTGCCAAAGCTGTTTGGGCTGGTAAATAATGAATATTTCCCTCAGGCACCAGCTGAAGGCAACAGGGATGTGCTCACACCCACACACTCTAAGAATCTCGTTTATTTTTATCACCGCTATAAGGTGGGGAAAAAAAAACCACAAAAAACCACCCCACTTAGCAATAAATGAATTAATGAGGAAACTTTGTGCTCTGCCTGTGGACAGCGTGCAAGGAGAAACTCATCAGGCACATCTTCAACTGAAATGTGCTCCACTCAGTTCCTGCCTAATTATCCTGGCTGAGAGGCTCATGGTTAATTAAGCAAGCTGGGAGTGCCTGGGAGGAGCACAGCTGATGGGGGACGGGGTCTTGGAATGCCCTCACCCACCTTTGCCTTCCTCAGCAGCTGCTGGAACTCGTGCTGGGGCAGCAGCCCGTGGTTCTTGACGAACGCCGGCACCTCGGGTGGCCTCTGAGTCTCATAATAAACCGTGCCATGGATCTCCATGTACTTGTTAAGGATGGCCAGGAACTTCTCCTTGCCCTGGGGAGGAAGGCAGAGGTGTGAACGACACCAAAGGTTGGGCCTGACCTCCCGCCACCTATGGTTATGGAGGGGGTTTGAATCTCAAGCTGCTGTCCCAAAGCACTGTCGTGCTTCAGGCAGACCCACAGCAGTGCAGAACCCCCACCCTCCCCTCCTCATTCCTTGGAAACACATCCTGGACTGCCCCAATCTCCTGGAGAGCCTGGATGGCCGCAGGATCCATCAGTGATCAAGTTCCTGCCTTCCCTGTCCCCTCCAAGGGCAACTTCCACTCTGCAGCTGCTGAATTAAAGGCTTCAGAGGAAAGTCTGCAGAGACCAGAGCTTGCTAATAGCCTCTTATTCCAAGTAACAAGTTCCAAGGATTTTCTCATTCAGATTTAATCCTGTTTCACTACCTGGAAAATGAAGAGGGTCATCAATTTTCTTCTCTTGGAGGCTTCCCTCCATTTGCTCCAAAGCAGCCTTTGGTTTTAACAATTTCTATGCTGTAGATTGTTTTTTTCTTGAAAAAACCACAAAGGGCTTTGGATGCTGGATTTTCAGCTCGTTCCAATGATGTAACAGCCCCAAAAGAGCAAAGACTGGTGGGAATAAGGAGTTATAAATGGGGAATTTGAGAAAACTCTATGTTGCCTTAAAGCCTCCTCAAATGCTGTATTTCTGCCCTCAGCCTCGACTTCTCTAAGGCTTTCCCAGCTTATTAAAACTTCAGCTCCTGTTGTGAGCCAGAAGCGAGAAGTTCAGAGGGGTAGGAAATGGGAAATAAAGGGAAGGGATGTTTAATGAAATGTTACTAAATGTCAAAAACATCCCGCTCTGGAGAAGGTGTTTGGTCCAAGGCTGGTAAATAAACACCTGGCTACAGAGGATGGAGGCGTTCTTTGCCTTTCTAGACCTCAAAATCACTCAAAATAAGGAAAAACCTCTTTATTTCCTTTTTTATGCCGTGGAGTGGCACAAGATGGGAAGCAAAGGCCAGGCAGCCTGGCCTCAAGGAACCAGCAATGCCCAGCCCCAGCCTCTTTGGTCAGGAACAAATGACCCCAAACACTCAGTTTGGGGAAAACTGATGTTGTTTGTGTGTTCTGACTCAAAACAACAAATGCCTGTAGCACCCGGGGTGGAGGGAAATGTCCGTTCTGAGGTTTTAACTCTCTTTAGTGCCTTTCCAAATAACCCTAACTGAGCTCCAAGGAAACTTCTGGATAAGAAAGGGCAGGGGAATGGCAGAAAAATAAGACAAGATGTTACAGTTCTCCTAAAATGAGATTTAGTGGGTTTCATTCAGCAGGGCTTTTAGGGAGCCCCTGAGCCAGGCAGAGGCGGGGGGGGGGATTTGCTCTCAGACCTGGGGAGTGATGGAAAACCCACAAACAGCAGTAAAGAGGAGATGGCATGGCTGGATCCTGGCTCACCACAAGCATCCCTGCTAATTAGCAGCTGCTAATCAGGAAAGCTGGGAAGGGGAGGAGGAACAGCCCCCATTGCATCAATCCCAGCAGCTCCAGGGGACCAAGCCCACGTCAAGGCAAAGTCGACTCCAACAAAAACCTTTTCTCTCCCGAGAAGAGGAGCAGAGACAAAGCCCAGCAGCAGCTGGTGAGGTACAGTACCTGCAACTGGAGCAGCCCCAGGCGGTGCACAAAGGGAGAAAAATAGAAATAAATCAACAGACAATGAGAATTAGCTCCTTTTTACAGCCCTGGAAGGAAAAGCAGCTTGCTAGCTCTGGGTGAGATGGGGGGACCATGCACAGCCCCTCTGGAGATGCAGGGGGATGTTTCAGGGGGCTGGAGGGGCTGTCCCCATGCAGTGACCCACCCTTCTCCCCCAAGTGTTCCAGGCTCAGGAACCCCTTTTCACAGAGTGCTTGAAAGCAGACACAAACTATCCCCATCATAATGCAGCAATCACTGCAATTAATTAACAGCAATCATTATAATTAATTACATGGACTCATCGATACTAAATCCTCGGCCTCAGAGCCTGCTGGGAGGAAGTACCACCCAGAGCAAGGAGCAGGGAGTGGTGTCCCACCAGCCTCTCCCTGTTTGTTGGAGGCTCTGGATGTGTCACATCACTCCCCCAGGAATGGGACAAGGATGATCCTCCACAAACCACCCAGATCTGCACCTCGGCAACTCGGGGTGAGAGCCAGAGGCTGGGGTGACTCCCAGCTCTGCGTGTGCCTAGCCCTGCCTGCCTGGCTTGTCCCCAGCAGCCCAAGGACACCCACCTTCCAGATGCTGGCCTCCTTGCCGTACACCACGGCCATGCTGCTCACTTTGTTGGCCTTGATGAGCTGCCGCTCAGTCTGGTTGAGCTCCTCCGACACAAAGCCCATGAAGGAGTTGTCAGGGGTGTGAGCTGTGGGCACCAAGGGGAGGACACACGTGGATGGATGGTTTTTGGGATGTTCCCAGGGTTGGGGTACAGCCTGAGATGAGCCCGGCTCCAGAGCCTTGCTGGAGCGTGGAGGAAAATGGAGCTTGACTCCCTATCCAAGCAGCTCATGAAATCCAGGCTTCTGAACCCACTCGAGCAGCTCTTCACAGAGTGAGGTGTTTTTAGGGCTGCCAGAGGGGCTTTATCCAGCCAGGAAAAAGCAACACTTGGGTCACCCAGCAGGCAATAGGACACTGGGCTCCTTTTAGACATGCACATCTCCCATCCGTGCCACAGGCAAATCCCAATCACTGAGCTGCTCTCCTTCAGAACCCCAGCTGAAATCAAACCAGGCTCTGAAACCAAAACCACCCCAGCTGGAAGCTGCTGGCTGTGCCCCGACTGTGCTGGCCCAGCGGAAGGAGCCTGGTCTCTCTCCCTGGATCTTTCCCAAGTAGCCCAAGAGTTGGCCCAGCAGGAGCTCCTTGTGGGCAGGGGGAGCAGGAACGGAGCCGGGGAGGACAACACTGCCCGAGCATCATCTCATGGAGCACCCCAGAGCCCCAGCACCACCCTGAGAGGCCCCACTTACGGAACATGGTCATGAACTGGGTGGGCTGCAGGTTCCAGTAGCCCCAGTTGGTGCGGTAGCCGCGCAGCGTGGCGTACTCCTCATGGTTGTAGGCCGGCTCTGTCCCAAACGTGTCGATGACCCGGACACGGCACCTGCGGAGCAGACGCTGCCTGAGGACATCTGCTGTCCCCAGGAGCCTTGTCCCTTGTCTGCACCCCAAGCAGAGGAAGCAGCAGCATCCCAAGGAACCCTTCCAACACTGCTCCTTCCTTGCAGGATGATTTCCCCTTGCAGGACCCTCAGCTCCCCGACAGCTGCGAGAATGATGAACCTCCCAAAGGTTTATTAATGCCTTTCCCAATATCCTGGGAATGCTGAGGCAGGCATTACCAGCACAAGACCGAGGAGAGAAGAGGAACAACAAGCAAGGGAAGAGCAAAACAAGCTGAATGCAAGAGCAAATGCATTTATAATAAAAGCAATAACGCAGCTTGTCATTTTTCTCTCTAATAAAATTGTGTAGGATAGTGGAAGAGATGGGAAAAAAACATAATAAATAGCAGGTCTATCAGCACTAAATTAAATCGCAGATTTTCCTGGCTGGTGATGTACCAGGGGATGATGACATTTGTCTTGAAGCTCAAGGAGCCAGGGACAGGGCTCCTTACAAATTCCCAAGGCTCACTCTTCCCTCTGTGCTGTGCCCATCCCCAGCTGCAGGAATGGAATGGAAGCACACATCAACACAACGTGCAGGTTTGGTCTTTCCTGAATTCACTCTCTTTTAATGAGGTTTTATCCTAAATACGTGAGGCTCAGAATGCCTCGTGCTATGGCAGCAGGGGACACAGCAAGGCACCAGCCAGGCAAAAATCAAAGGTAAAATCAAAGGGTCTGGCTCCTTGCACTGGTCATTAGCATTCTCTTGTTAATTAATGAAACAGAGAACAAGAGCGGTGGCTTTGCTTACCTGTATTTCTTAAACGAGAGCCCCATGTGCTGCTTCATCTGCTGCAGGCCGTGGTAGTCGGTGTAAATCAGGTCAAAAGGCAGAGGACTGGTCAAGGGGCAGTTCCCCCGTCCTGGAGGGACCCCTAAGTGACTGGGGAGAAGCAGGAGGGGTCAGCCCAGCACCAGCAAAGCCCTGCAGCACAAACACTCCTTTCCCTGCTGGGCATAGAGCAGCAGCCATCAAACAGCTCCTCTTTGGTGGAGGGGGAGACAGATCATTCTCCTCATCCCAAATTTTATTTCCCAGGCCAAAGATCTGGAGAATCCTGGTTCTTCCCCGTCTTTGCACCTGCTCCAGCTGAGTTCCTCCTCCTCCCACATGGACTGTGAGGCACAGCATTCCCAGCCAGGGCTTACCAGCATCCCAGTCACCACACACCCTCCCTTGGACCTCTCTTGTTGAAGACACCAGATTTCATTTACTTTCACTGCAGTCACACCAGTGACAGACTTGTAAAGCCACATCCTTCCTCTCCTCTCTGCCTGCAAGGCTCCCAGCTGAGCCTAACCCTGCTGTCCCCAGCTCCACATCCGTCCCAGCACAGCCTGGAATGTTTCTCTTATTCCAGTCCTTCCCCACTGCATCCCAGAGCACTCTCAGTTTCTCCTTGACTCTGCTGGTACTGCCTGACCTTGGATGTTTGGTACATTTAATTCATATTTCTCACTTTTGGTCCCATTTATGAAATAAATCAATAAAATGGGGGCAGCCAGGCCCTGGGTCTCACTCAGGGGGTTTCCAGTCAGTTCCCTACAGACAGCCACACTCAGTCCCTTTTCCCTTCTCCAGTGGATAAAATGTGTTATGAAAATCCAGATAAACCTGACTGACTGCAATCTCTTTATCAAGACCATCAGTTACCTCGCTGCCAGGGTGAGAAGTGATAAATCCAGCAAGATACAGGGCTGGTAAACCTGTGGTGTGTCTCCTTCCATTTCCAATTACCTCTGTGAACTGATGAATCCCTGTCTCCAAAGCTGTTCCACCAAGTGTACCACTGATGTCAGCCTGACAGTCCATCTGCTTGTCTGGACCATATTTCCTCCTTCTCAGAAAAAAAACCCCTGTGACACTTTCCAGCTTCAGCAGGTTTCTCAAAAATCCATGTTGCTTGTACTTGTGATTTCCCAGTGCCAGTTTGCTCAGTGTGATTCACTCCTCAGTTTAATGCTCTTGTATTTTGTTTTTCCTCCTAAATATGACAATTCCTCATCCTCATAACTCCACTCACACCCAAAGAGCAGCAGCATCCTCCTGGAAAACCAAACTGCTGAGCTGATTTGGTCCACCCAGGCTGTCTCACTCCCACCACGCAGTTGTCCCGTTTCATTCTTAGTCCTTCCAACAGGACTGAGGAATTCCTGTTTTATTTCACAAGTGTGAGCTCAGACACTGTGAAATCTCACCCTTAGCTCCTGCCTGCCAGGACATCTGTCTTTGTTTTCTTCTGGGCTCTTCACTTACTCCGAGCCCCTATGTGGAGATGGGAATTGATCCCAAACATGCCTGTAGGTATTTTCTCTTCTTCAAGGAATATAAGTTCTGGTCAGGTTTTACACTCCCAGCCTTTGAATCTTTCCCTCTCTGTGATGTCTCTAACTGGTTCTCTTAATTTCCCTGCATTTTTCTTTCTGAATCTGAGAATCCCCTTTCCAGCCCCACTCTGTTGCTCAGCTGAAGCTCGAGTGGACCTACACCCCCAGGGCCCATCCTCTGGGGGACACTTACATAAGGTCCTCACCCCTTGCAAGCCCTTCAGCATTTCACCTATCAATCCCATGGCTGTTTCCAGAGGAAATCGATGGCTTTCCCACCCAGGGAAAGACAAGGGGCACAGTTATCACACGTATTTGCTCTGCAGTCTCACTAACATCAGAAGGGGCCTGTACAGAGACAGAAATTTGTTGACCATAAGAAATAAAGGACTCTTGGTCTGCTCCTGGCCACACCTCCCTCTTCTGAGCCTGATCTGGTGGAGGATGCCTCTGCTCATTACAGGGGTTTGGACCAGAAGACCTTTAAAAGGTCCCTCTGAACTCAGATTTTTCTATGATTCTGACATGGTTCCAAGTCCTTGAGCACTGAGCACCAAGATCCTTCTTCCTGCCCCATCCCAACCTGACACCAGTTAAAGGGTCACCCCAAACTCCTGACCACAGCAGGGACTCCAGAAAATGTGTAAACATGGAACAACCTTGCTGGCCAAAGCCAGGGTAAACAGAGACTTTCAGTTTAAGACAAAGAGCTGCTTTTGCAGCTGCTTCATTGCTCTTGTCACAAGGAATCTCAGCATCAGCTCAGGGCAGCCTGGCCGGGGACGCCGCAGGGGGAACAGGTTGCAGTTTTGTCACTTTTATGCACAATTTTACATGACAGGACTGATTGGGAAGATGGCATGAATAGAAAGGCTCTCACCTCCCACAGCCACCTCAGTACAATAAATAGGGCACTGAGGAGACTCAACCTCATGGGAAGGCTGAAGGGGAATTTTTAAGCCAGGATTTTGTAGAGATTGAATTCTAAACAACACATTTGCTCACACAGCGCTGCTTTTTCCTCAGTCACCAGCCAAACAGTGATTTACACCAACCTCCACTGTGGTGGAACCAATCCATAAACCTTGTGTTTAACTAAAAATCCCCAAACCATTACACTATGCTTGCAGCACACACCATTCTCTAGCTGGTATGTGTCACACAAGCCGCTGCACTACAAAATAATCTGTAATTTAAGGAAGCCCTAACCAAGCTTGACGAGGGGCTGCAGGAGGCAGCAATTAGTGTAACTCATACTGAAGCCTCCAGAAAAGCTCCCACCAGTTGGGGAGAGCAGGCCTGACTCTCCCAGCTCCCATCAGCACCACAATCTGCCACCCATCCCCTCTCCAGGTGCTCAGGACTTGCCACATCCATTTATACTCCCTGTGCCATGGCTGCATGGCTGGAATAGGAGAGCAGGAGCAGTGGTTCTGCTTTGAGCAGAACATCTCTTCATTTACCCTTCTTATCCTCCCTAAACACTTTATAACCACTGATGTTAATATTCCACTCATGCAAATCCAGCCTGCACCTCTGAGATGGGGGGGAGGGGGCAGAATTTTTTTTTTTTTATTCCTCCTTATTTAAACATTCTTTATTCAGGCTTTCATCATTTGCCAGTTAAGTCAACTAATTTTCTACTAAACCCAATTTCACTCATGGTTGGAGTGCAATTTCCCTGATTTTTCCTCGTGCCATGTACTATTAATGGCGCTTGAAATTACGCAAATAAAATTGATGAGCGCAAACGCCGCCTTCGCCGCCAGCACAGCCCAGGGATCTGCTGTGGAAACCACCCGATCCCAGCTCCTGGGACCAGCTCAGCACCTCTGGCTGGTGATCCAGGGGCTCATCCCATCCCAAATCCTGGATCAGAGCATCAGCTGAGCCCTCGCTCCTCTCTGGGAGGGAGCAGCGGGAGCGGCTCCGATCCAAGTGGATGCCGAGCTCGCCTCTCCGCCAGCTGCCTCCACCAGCTGTGCCTACTCCAGAATAAATCTCCAGCAGCTTCTTGTCCTGCTATTTTCCTCTCAGAGGTACTTTAATCAGCCAGGGGACCGTTGGTGCAGGCGCTCTGGAGTCAGATGACAGCAGGGTTATCTTTACATCCCATTGACCTATTTTCAAATTAACCCAACGTTTCTTTCCACTTCTCGCTCCTGGTGCTGAGAAGTCCGGCACTAAATGGATCTCGTGGGCATCTCCTGGCAGCCTGGGCCAATATTCTGTATTATATTTAATTGCATCTTCTCTGCCCACATCTGCTGCCATCAGCAAGGCTGAGAACACAGCAGGGCTCCTGTCCTCGCTGCTCCCTCAGCTGCAAGAGCCCAGCAGGCACAGGGATGTTATCCAGGGATTAAAGGTGCCTGAGCAGATCCCAGGGGTCTGTGACAACCCCAATCACAACCAACAAGTCCAAATCTAAGCCCACGAGTTGAACACCCTACTGCCTGCCCTCTGGTCCAACTCCTCCCATTGCTGGAACAAACACTCACCAGAAATGAGGATTTCCAAGCAATTTCAGCACCTGCAATGGTTTCACTTTTGCAAGGTGCACCTGAACTTTTTCTCTGGCCCATCACTGATCTTGTGTGACACACCCCTACCCATCCAGGGGGGAAGTTCAGAAATCCATTTACTTATATCCAAGACCTGGAGATGCACAGGAGGGTGCCAGAACAAACACTTCTTTCTGGTTGCAGATTCAGCAAATAATGAAGAAACTTCCCAGGAAAGAAGAAATCAATACCTGGATTCCTGCAGGGAGCAGCAGAAAGTGAGCACTCATGTGCTCGTGGTGTCTGGGCAGACCCTGGGACAGATGGGCTGTACTGCTATCCCAGCTGCTCCAGCAGCTCCAAAAAAGGAATAAATTCTTCCCTGTGAGAGTGGTGAGGCCCTGGCAGAGGCTGCCCAGAGAAGCTGTGGCTGCCCCATCCATGGGAGGGTCCAAGGCCAGGTTGGACTCGAGTACCAGGAGCACCTGATGCTCCATTAAAGGCTGAAGGTTCCTCCCCACCAGTGCAGAGCTGATCAATCCACAGCCTCTCCACGCAGCTCCATCAGGATCACACAGAACTGGCCACTTCTGGCTGTTTCCACAAGCAGTTCCAGTCTCTCCCACACAACAGCAGGACTGGTTTTGCCAGCTGGTGAGGGGAGTGAAGCCAGAGCCTGGGCATGGCGCAGGTTTTCATGTGAACAGATGCAAGTCAGAAAGACGGCTTTTATCTGCCAGGAGACAATTAGAAATGTGCTTTCTGGACATGGTGTTTCCATCTGAGCAGCTCTTTTTGCAGCCTGAGCACACCTCTGTGAATGTGCAAAGCGCAGGAAAAGTACAGGAAAATCACAGGAAAATCACAGCTCTTGCTGTGTGCCAGACACTGAGAGGGGAGCGGGGGCAGTGGGAGCAGAGCCTGATCCCACCACAGCTCCAAGGCTCCATCTCCAGTACAGGGAGGGGCCTCAGCACCCAAACCACTCGCTGGCCACAGCAGGGAAAGGGCTGCCAGCACTGGATGCAGGCACGCGCTTCAAATCCAGCGCTTTGCCAGGACTAGAATTAAGAGTCCAGAACTTGACACAGGAGCAATTAAGCTCCAGGAACACTTTGTAAAGCCCTGACCCCACGAGGCATCAAATCCCATTTTCTTCGACTTTCTGTCCTGCTTTATGAGCAGTTAATTTCGAGGGGACCATTGCAAAAAGCACCTTTCGGTGCTTTTCTGAACTCCCCAGCAGCTCACAGCTCTGCAGCCCCTTCTCCCCCAGCCTCCCCTCGAGCTCCAGAAAAGCAGCTGGACATGCCAAGATGACCACTCCCATGGCTTAAGGCTGAGGGGAGGAGGTGGTTCCCCTTGTGCTGTTTTTCCCAGTGAAAAAGGCTGAGAGGATCCTTCCTGCCTCACCCTAGGGCACGGGTCCTCCAGAGGAAAAGCCTCGGTTTGTTAAAGCTTTTTTTGTGGGCACAGCCATTGCTCCAAAGTGCTGCTTGTAATTTTCCAGCATCTACTCATGAGCTGCCTCATTAACAACCCAGCTCAGAGCTTTCAGGCACTTCCCACTCCTCCCCTAGCAGGCAACAACACCAACACTGGCCTGGATTCTCACCTCCCTGAAAACACTTTTGGGCTACCAACACAGCACAAGGGGTCATCAGCAAGAATCAAGTGTTGGCGTTCAGATTTGGGATGTTTCTTCCCTCCCTGCTTCAAGACAAGGCTCAAAATGCAGCTGGCTGCCCACCCAGAACAAATCTCAGAGGGAAAACAGTTCCTGGCTCCCTGCTCCAGCTCTATGGTTTGTTTTCCTCCTGGGAAGATGCACATAGAAACACAGAATTGTTTGGGTTGGAAGGGAACAGACAACCCCATGTTTCACCCCTTGCCTCTCCAGAGGCACCAGAAGCAGCTCACAGATTCACTGGGAGTTCAAAGGAGAACAAACACCTGCACTTAGGAGGAAAAATAGCCCCTGGTAGGACTCGGCAGTGGAATTCACAAATCTTTAGAGTTTGTAGTGGGTAAAAGACAACCCAGATGAACTGGCACTGGAAAACTGGGGCTGAGCTCCATGGCTGTGACCTCAGACCTCACAGGGATATTTGGGCAGTGCCAAGCTGAGCTGGGGATGAAGCTTGCAGATTCCCAGAGCTCCCTATCTTTGGTCCCTAAACCAGAGGAAGAACCATCTGACACCCCTGCCCCTCACTGCTGGGCAGGGAGAGGTGCCCAGCACATACAGTCACTCTCCCAACTTGTTTTCACCCCCAGCCCTCCATCACCAGTTTTTTTGAGCAGGGCCTTATGTCTCCTCCTTCATTTTCCTGATCCTCAGCATTCCTGACCCAATCCAGAGCACCTCCAGGCACTGCTGCATTGCAATCAATACAGATGCTAATCATAAGCAGCTCCCAGATAACCACTGGCTGAAGTGTATGCAGGCAAATCTTCCAGTGATCCCTTGCCGATGATCAATACATGCAGAAAAATCAGCTCAGAGATTTGAAGAGACAAAAAAACCCCCAACAAACCAGGAGAGAGGTTAATCTGTGCTGAATAATTTATGGCCTCCTGTGAAGGTTTTGCAGGGCGGGAGCAGCTACAACTCCCAGCCATGAAAGGAGCAGGGGTTGCCAGTGAAAATGCACAAGGATGGATTCAATGTTTCACACTGCTGGCGCAAAATATCCCCAAACCCACCCGACACTGGTGCCTGTTCTGCTGCAAGGTCAGCAAGAGACACCGAGGATGGGAGAAGACAAATTCAGGCACAGTCTACAGGGGGCAAAGCTTTGCTGCTTCAGGAGCGTGCAGGGGGCAGGAGGGATAAGGAATCAGAGTTCCTGGGCTGCCCCTTCCCAGTGACAGGGATTTAGCTTTGCTGCAGCCCTGCAGCCCAGCTCCAGCCCCCTGTGCATCCCTGGCTCCCTGCAACCCCTGCCCAAAGCTGTGGCTGCAGCTAAAACCCTCTCCAGGCTTTAAGGAAGAAGCCAAGATTAACTCTTAGCAGAACTCAGGACTAATTACACATGTTCAGCTAAGCCTCCCACTTGCTCCTGCTCAGGCAAAAGCTATTCCCAGCTCTCCTGAGAGGCACCAGCCCAGCAGCAGGGATATTCCTGAGAGACCTGCAGGCACGGGCCAGGATTGCTGGCACCACTCCGTCCTCCCCTGGGGCAGAACCTCTGCCCCCCTTGTGACACCCACATTACCCCATCTCCTGATGGTCACAAGGGTGCCAGTAATGACCCTCCCAGCACTGGGCTCGGACTCCACAGGGACAGAGGGGTCGTGGTTACGGCCCCAGGTCCTGCCTCGGCCCACCACAGCCCATCAGTATGAAAGAGAGCACTTGGTGTGGGTGTCCAGTATTTAAAACATGGCCAAAGCCAGGCACAGGACATGTGCTTGGGGAGGTGGGGACAATTTCTGGGACAGAGAAGGGCAAGATGTGCAGCCCCAGCCTGGCCTGCTCACTTCCCATCTCAGCTATGAAGGGGAAGAGACAGAGCTGCCGTTCCCAGGCATCCCAAGGGATACATCCAAATCCACGTCAGAAGAGGAGCTCTCACCACTGCCAGGTGACGTGGAAGCTCCCAGGCTTCTGGAAAAGGGGGAATATTACAGGCAGCGGGGCAGCCCTCACCGGAGTCACTCACAGAGAGAAATGGGGCAGCTCCTTCCCCTCCCCAAACAACCTGACAACCTAAACCTAAACAACCACCATGAGATTCGTCATTAAAAAACACAAACAAGAACCACAGAGAACAACAACAACACAACCCTCCCAGCCATTAACTCCTTTCATCCTTGAGTACACGGGTATCATTTAGCATGTCGTTCCCGCCTCTTTGAGGAGATGCTGCCTCTTGCATTAGGACCAGGATTATTTTTTTGAGTTAATTAGTTAGGAGCTAATTCCATTCATTAATTCTGAATGCTGCAGGGGCTGGGTTAGGTTTTTTTTGTTGTTTTTCTCTAGGACTGCTGGTTTTTTTCGATCCCTTTCCAGCATGGCTCATTATGTGGCCAGTGCTGGCTTAGCATCTCCCAAAGCCTGCCCAGTCCCCGAGGCAGCTTCAGGCTCTTCTTGATTTATAACCCATCTAATTTGCAATTTCCCTGGTACTTGCCCTCCACTCGGGATGTCTCACAGGAGGCAGCAAACCTTATGAGGTGACAGAAGGCAGCAGTGTCAGCCCAGTAATAAGAGAATGGCATCAGCAGAGAGGAGCAGGGCCCGCTGTTAGCTATTCCCTCTTTCTCCATCTAATACTGGTCCCTCTAGGAGACTCTCAGCCTGTGCTGCCCCATATCCCACAGCAGAAAGAACCCATCCTTCTGTGGGAAGCGCCTCCAGCAGCAGCACATCCCCCACAGGTCCCCAAGTCACCCCCAGCACCTCCTCAGGAGGGACAATTTGCAGGCCACTACCCCCTGCAAGGGATGCAGGTTCCACTTGGCAGCCGCCCCAGCTGCTTGCCTTGTGATGGAGCAGGAAGGGAGGGAGGGAAAGAGAGAGAGAAAGAAAAGAAGGAAGGAAGGAAGCACAGTCACTGCTCAAACAACACCAGCAAAGCCCCGGGCAGTGAGTGCAGCCATGCATGGGATGAGCCACTGACCTGCAGGACACCTGCATCCTGCAGCCACGTGGCCACCAGCCCTGCAGGGAGCATCCCTGGGCAATGGGGTGGGAAAGGGAGCTTTCCCATGGCCAGCTCCAGGTGGGTGACAGGGGACAAAAATGATGCTAAATGCTGGCAGCAGGGGACCATTCTGCTCAGATCCAGTACTGGAGCCACAGGGCACATGTCTGCATCAGCCCCATGCAAAGCATCACTTCACACCAGCCCTTCCCACTTTCTGGGATGTAGAAGGATGGGATCTCTCCCAGCCATGATGCTGGTGGTGCAGTACAGCACCAGCACTGCCCGATGTGCAGGTGGGCAAAGAGCCTCTCCCACCCTTTTCAGAGCTTGTGCTTCCACCCAAGCCCTCGATGCAGCCCAGCACCCACCTCTGCAGCTCCTTCAGGGACACCGTGACCCTCAGGCTGTGTCCCAGCATGAAGAGGGCAGCCAGGATGTCAGCCCACTGCACCATCTCCCCCAGAGGGCCTCCCTTCAGCACCCGTGGGCTGAACACGTCCCCGGACTCCTCCGTCAGGAACCCGATATGGATCAAGATCTGCAGAGACAAGGAAAGAGGTCAGCCCTGGGAAAAGGGACAATTTGGGTTTTCCAGCCAAAAATTATTTACAATCCCTGATCCCCTCCAGCTCCTTTGCAGGCTGTGATTACTCAGGGAGTTCAGTCAGGTGTGCAGACAAATTATCTATGTCCCATTAGCACAGACCCAATGGTCAGAGCTTGGCTGCTCCCTTTGACTGCCACTCTGTGTCCCAGGGCCTGGCTCGTGTTCTCCAGGTACAGCACAGTCTGAGCCATGGTCAGGAGCTGGATTTGCCAGCACACATGGCCAAAGGAAAAGGCACCACAAAAACACCAAGAGGAGGGCCAGGAACCTCAGCTTATCCTCAGAGGAGACTCCAATGACAGCTGATCACCACCTCCACCTACCAGACCCGTCTCTAAAATCCACCCCATCGCTCAGCAGCGCCAGTCCTGCCACATCCCAAATGCCTGTGGAACAATGTCCACGGACAACAGACAGCAACCAACCCTGCAGACCCACGTGCTTCCATGAATGAGTTTTCCTCCCAGCTGTCCCCACCGCCCATGTCCCCAAGGGCCCATGTCCCCTGTCTGTGCCCCGTACGTGTTTCTGGTCCCGCTGCCGTCCCGCCAGCTTCTGCTCGAGGCGCCGCGCCGCCCGCAGCCACTGCTGCGCCAGGTGCCGGATCCTCTTCTTCATGAAGCTCAGGGACTCCTTGCCCGTGCCAATGAGCTCCAGCAGGCGAGCCAGGTCCCTCTGGAAAGCTGCCTAGGGAAGGAGCACGCTCTGCACGGTGAGTGTAGGGAAAGCGGCCGCCGGAGGAGCCCCTGGGCTGCCCCACAGCCTGGGCGAGGTTTGTCCCAAATCCCAGAGGAGTCACACTGCACCCAGAGCATCTCATGGGAACCGGGATTCCTCAGCAGAGGAAAGGCATGGACATGGTGGGGTGGGTCCAGAGAATGCCACAAAAATGACCGGAGGGATGAAGCATTTCTGCTGTGGAGACAGGCTGAGGGAGCTGGGGGTGTTCAGCCTGGACAAGAGAAGACCCCAGAGAGATCTTCTTGCAGCCTTTCAATGCTTATAGGAAATTATAAAAAGACAGGGACAGACTTTTTAGCAGTGTCTGTTGCTCTAGGACAAGGAGTAATGGCTTTAAACTAAAAGATAGTTGATCCAAACTAGATCTAAAGAGGAAACTTTTCATGGTAAGGATGATCAAACACTGACACAGGTTACAAAGAGGGATGGTGGATGCTCCATCCACTGAAGCATTCAAGGCCAGGTCGGGTAGGGCTTGGAACAACCTGCTGTACTGCAAAGTATCTCTGCCCATAAAGATCCCTTCCAAGCCCAACCATCCCGTGAGTCTATGAAAACCCACGAGAGGCATCATGGCCCTGCTGACACAGAATGTTTAATTCCAGCAGCCTCAATGCTGATGCCTCCCCCCAAAAACCCCTGGCCCAGCAGAAGCCCGGCTGGGCCCACCTTACCTGCACCCGTGGTGGCGGCGGCGGCGAGGGCACGGCCACCGTCCGGTTTCGCCAGGGCAGGGGGGGACAGAACCACTCGACCTCGCTGAGGTAGATGAGGAAGGAGCACTCGGTGCCATCCACACCAAAAAAACGCATAGCAGGGGTCAGAGGTCCAGCGGGCCCTCATCCACTGCAGGGGGGGCAAAGAAACACGTGGGGCTCATGGAGCAGAGGTGCCAACCCTGCCATGGAAAACCTCTGCTCTCCATCCCCTTTCTGAGGCTGGGAGATAAAAATGAAGGGCAGAGGGTGGAGAAAGGGCTGCAAATCCAGCCCTAGTGCTAACAGGGCTGATGTTCACCCACTCAGTACCTCCAGGATATTGAGTTTGCTGGGGGCTCCCTGGGTTTCTTGCCTTCCCTGGGGACACAGCCATTAATCCCCAGGAAATGATGCACCACAGGGTGGCTTTGCTGGAGAGCTGCTGATCTCAGAGCCCCTGGAGCAGCAGGGGAGGGAGACAGATCCACCAGCAGTCCCCAGGGATGATTCCACACTGAGGAGAATAACCAGGGACCAGAGCAGGGATTTATCATCCCCCACAACAGCTCTTGCCAGCCTCTTCCTAATTCAACTACAAAAACAAATCTGCTCAGGGACAGGTTGCTGTGCCCAGTCTGTAAAGCACAGCAATCACCAGAAGGGGAGATGGGATTACAGCCTTCCACAATTGCATTACATCCTGAATTTACTCAAATTGTGGAAGGAAAGGCTGGCTAACACCCGTGGAAGTGAAAAATCCACACCCTCCCCCCCCCAGTATAATTTTCTTGCACCCTTCAACATCTTTTCAGGGAGGCTCAGTGCTGCAGAAGCCTGAGCTTGAAGCAGGTTGGGAAGAGGAGGGAAAAGGGCGATGCTTCTAATTAGTTGATGTAAATATGCTCTCTGACAAAGCCATCATGCTCTGGGCCAAGTGCCAGGCTGCATGCTGGTGTAAAGAGTAGGTTGGGTCAGGCAGCACATCTGATTTGAGATGGAGGTCCTGGCCACCTGAGCGAGGTGCTGCTCTGGGCAGTGCTGGGCTTATTCCCCAGGCACCAGAGAATGCTCCAGATATTCAGGGATGATGTGAAAGGGCTTCCTCCTCGCTGTGCTTCTGGCATTAAACACACAGGCTGCAGGCAGGGAGGGCTGCAGGCTGAGGTGGGCTCACAGCTCATTCTGCTGCAGCCTGTGGCTTCAGTGCTTTGTACCAGTCCAGCTAAAGGTACATTGAGGGAGGGTATTACTGGGGGAAAACAATCCCATTTCTGTAGCCAAGGCTGCCAGAGAAGGTTGTCACCTCCTTTGTGTTTTCTCCTCAAAGCCCTGCTTTACTTTCCACACCTTTGGCCCTGCTCCTCCTCCTTCAATGGGCTGCACCTTTCCAATATTAACAAACATTTTATTCTGGAAAACATCCCCTTCCTCATTGCCCTTCCCAGTTTAACCCTCAGGGTCACTGTTTTGGGCCCTTCCCCTCCCAGCAGCTCCCATCCCAGCTGGAGATCCTCTCCCAGACAGGGAACCCCAACTCACCTCCACCGTCCCAGCACAGTCGGGGTACTTGGGGTCCCTGGGCACCTCACACTGATCCCTCCTGCCTTCCATCACTGCAGAGAGACAATTTGGGCATGGGAAGAGCTGGGACACACCAGAGGAGCGGCTAGAAATGCTGGGAGGAGATTGGGATGGGATGGGATGGGATGGGATGGGATGGGATGGGATGGGATGGGATGGGATGGGATGGGATGGGATGGGATGGGATGGGATGGGATGGGATGCGATGGGATGCGATGGGATGGGATGCAATGGGATGGGATGCGATGGGATGGGATGGGATGCGATGGGATGGGATGGGATGGGGCTGGCAGCCCCCAAGCATTCCACAGCTAGGCTGGAAGTCAGCCTCATCCCACTGAATGGAGCAGAAAATCAGGATGTGGAGCATCTTCAGCATCCTTCCCAAATCAGGGAAGAAACACAGGAAACCACCCTGCTTCAATGCCAGGAACGTTCCCCTTCCCTAAATGTCAGCAGGTCCATTTCCAGCACTTCCCTGTGCCCTCTGCCTGGTCCAGACCCCAAGTCCCACCTATCCACACTCCTGCAGGATCTAGAGACAGCCTTTATGCTGTAAACTTGCAATAAAAACTGTCCTGCTGAGCTGCTGGAAAAAGACTCAGCTGCCAGGGTGAGTTCCAGAATAAGCATAAAGTGGCTGAAAAGGTAACAGGATCTTTTCTCCCTCCGTGGTTGTGTCAATAAAAGCCACCACTCCTCCTTGACCCCTCCTTTGCCCACAATGAAAATCATGATATACAAGAGGTGTGGAAAGATCTTCTGCTTAAACCCCAAGGACCATGCAGCCATGTGGAGAAACATCTGCAGAGCCCAGCTGCCCTCCCAGCAGTGCCACAGTGGGATGGGAATGTCTGTCCTGGTGCTGAATCCCAGCCCCTGTGAATTTGGATCCAAACCACCAAATTTTTCTGTGCAGGTGCTTGTGCTGGCATTGCTCCTCACCTTTAACTTTGCATTTAATTCCCTGGCATTTATTCCTGACAGCCATTCAGATTTGTCACCACTAGTCCCCCTGGCAGGCACGAGTTTCCCAAGGAAGGCAGCCTCAGACCAGTCTCCATTTCTGGGATTTTTACCAAAATTTTTCATGGTTGGATCTTCCCATGGCTACAGCAAAACAGAGGAGTTTTGGAGCGTGGGGACCCCCAGGGACACTCACCTTTCCCATTCAGGAGGCTGTTCCGGAGGATCTGATCCACTTTTATTGCAATGTCTGACACGTTCTGAGCTATGGCCTGGATCCTCTCCATCAACCCAGCTGCTGGCTGGAACCTGGGAAAGAAACCAAATTAACCCTGAGAACTTGATGTCTCCCACTGGTTACTCTAAGAGGTGCCCAGAGAGAAATCCATGCCCTTGGAAGCTGCCAGCATGTTGAACTTAGCTCCGGGATGAAACATGGGAATAATTGGTGCAGCATTTAACAGGCAAAGAAGCCATTGCCTTCCAGGAGGTTTGATAGAAAACCTATTTAAATCAGTATTTATGCATATCCTGCCATTTTTTTGCAGTGTACTGATAAACATGGATCCACCTGTGCATTTTATGTAGGGAAATATTAAATAGATTGGCAAAAAAAAAAATGTTTTTTTTTATTTCAGATGTGCTGTGTTTGAAAATCCTCTGCTGTGATCATTGGCCTTGCAGTGCACGTAGGAAGCTGTGCTGAAGGAAAAAAAAATTGAGAGAAAGAATAAAAATACAGAGAAAAGAAGGTAAAACCAAAGAAGAATGGGGAAGTTTGTGGGCTTGGAGCAGAGTGATGAAAAACACACATGGATATCCTGAGCCAGCCCACCCACCAAAGGGGGAGGATCAGGTCCTTCTCACAGGTAACAAAAAATAGACAAAACAGCCTCAAGTTGCACCTGGGGAAGTTTAGATTGGATAGCAGGAAAAATTTCTTCACTGAAAGTGAACATTGGAACACCCTGCCCAGGTGGAATAACCATCACTGGAAGTGTCTGAAAAACCCACAGGTGTGGTTCTTAGGGACAGGGTTTAGTGATGGGCTTGGCAGTGCTGGGCGAGTGGTTGGACATCAGAGTTGTGTTCAAACCTCAGCGATTCTGAGATTCAGGTGAGTGGATTTCCAGGAGCCCAGCAAGGAGCAGCCAGGGCTGTGCAGGGACAGGAAGCCGGGGCTGAGCTGGGGAGAGCAGCCCCAGCAAGGCCCACAGGCACCTTCCCACCGAGGCTTGATAGGTTTCCACCAGCTTGGATAGGTTCCACAGAATCAAACCTGGAACCAACACTGCCCTGGGTGAACAGCCCGTTGAACTCATCTAAGGAACATTCCTTGTAAACAGGAAAACAGAGCTCTGCAAAGAGGCCGGGTGTCGATTAAAGCCTGGAACAACCTGGAAAAGGACAAAGAGAACTCCATCCATCAGCAGTGGTGCCCTGCCAGGCTTGACAAGGAGAGAAAAGTCTCTCCTGCCACTTCCACCAGAAACAGCCACCATGTCTCGACGAGTTATCCCAGTGAATAATTTCTCCTTCTGCAGTGTTTGGGCTGTAAGTTCTCCCTCCCGCTGCCACCGAGGTCGTTATAATACAAGGGAATGTCACACGCAGTGAGCAAAACCAAAAGGGCTACCTTGAATACTCGTGGCACAAAAAATATGTGCTGATGTCAGGCCCTTCGTGGTGGAATTTTATGTTTGTTCTCCAGCAGATCAGTGAACCCAAAGGCTGGGATTTGAAGTACCTCTGTCCTCAAGGCTAAAAAAATCCTGATTTTATGAACCGGCACTGCTCTGGTTGTTGATTTAAAGTCCATTTGCCAGCAGCGAGCAGCCCACATTTTTTCTTCTGGCATGGTTTATGACCATCAATATTCAGGCTGCATATCTCCACAGGGAGCCACTGATCTTGGGCTTTTAAGAAATAATAATTAAATGCAGAGGACACCATTGCCCCCGAGTCACTTCCAACCTTTGCAGAGAATAAACCCCAGGTATCCTGCTGTAACTGCTGCAGCAGGGAGGCTGCTCGTGAGGCTCTGGGAAAACATGGGCACAAAAATAACCTGAGATAAGCTCTGCTTGCCAGCATGGCTCTGAGGAGATAAAATTGTCCTGGTCTGAAAGCTCACAGCCCCCCATTTCTGCGACTCTTTTTCCACCAGCAAGCAGCCTTCAACCCTACAGGTGATGCAGAGGCACTCAGTAAATGATTGGGTAGGCAATTTAGGAGGAAACATCACACGGATGCAGTGAATTTAGAGCCAGTGAGCCCAAACTTGTGTTTTCAACAGGAAAAGTATGTTGGTTTGGTGAAGATGCTCCCCAGGTTTCTCCATCACTCATGGCAAGGACAGAGGATGACTACAGCTGATGCCTTAAGGTTTTAGCTTTTATATTTTTCAAATCCTGTACTGCTTTGGTTTATAACTCTAAACTCCATATACAGTGTTAGTTACAGTCTTCACAGTCAGACAAAGCAATCCTCTAAGCCTGAAACTCAAGGACACTGTTGGCCTCAGACCCCAAAAAGTATAAACAAAAGTGAATCGGGGGGGAGCAAACTGGAAGTAAATTATTTCATTTCCTGAGCTCATTTCCTGGAGGATTCACCCCTGATATGCAAATGGACCAAACTTATAATTGTCTGAAAAACTTGTGACCATCGTCCACCTTGGTTGTAGCCTCTGTGAGGCTTCTGACTGCCCAAGGTGTATCTGTAGAAAGCCTTTAATAAATACCTACTTGTATTCTCTTAATCTTGTCTAGCCTCTGTTCTAGGCAGCCATTCCAAGGCATCACAGCCAAGGCAGCGCTGCTCTCATCCTTCAGAGCACAGTCCAGCTTCAGCCTCTTCCCAAAAGCCATCCCAATCCTCACTTGCTCCCAAACACCCAAGGAACCAGGTGAGCCTCAAAAACCAACAGCAGCCTCAGTCCCCACCTGCTCACTCCAGATCTCAGCCCAGCCAGGGCTGAGCACTGGGCAGCCACAAAAATACTCAAGCAAAAATCAGGATTGTTATCCTAAATAAATGGCCTTCTTCCAGCTCAGCCTTGGAGCCAGCCTGAGCTCTGCCAGGCAGCCACAGTGTGGGAGATGGAGCTGGCCCGGGGTCTTGTGAAGTTACAAATGCTCCCCAAACACAAGGATTTCACCCCAAAGCCCTTAGATGCAAAATGCATTTCTGAGAGTCATACTCCAGTCCTCCAAACAAGCCAGAAATCGCATGAGAACCACAAGGCTTTCCCCTGGAAGGTGACACTAAAGATGTCCACCATGACTCTTGGAACATTCGAAAGGAGAGGGAGAAAGGTAGAAAAGTCCCTTCAAAACTCAGAACCAGGCTCGGATCTCCCATGCTGCTCACCCTTGCATGCCAAAGGAGCTGCAAATCCTCGTGGCTCTGAGTGGGGGATTTCATGCCTGGGGAGAAGAGCCACGCTCCCAGCTGAGAGCACTGGCAGGTCCCAGGGTTTGTGTCTGCTGGGTAACAAGGCCATCGCTGGAGCAGCAAATTTCGTGTAAGGCATTAAGGAGGTGACAAGCAGGTTAAGCATAAGTTGCATCAACTATCAGCACAGCGATTTGTCACCGGGCAGGGAACAAGGAATTAAGGTATTTAAAGAAGAATCTCCAACATGAAAAGGTTCTGTGTGCCTTGTAGGAGTTTGATGCCTTGTTCTTAGGAACTGGAGACACCAGGAAGGATAGGGCTTATTCTGCTCAACGATAGTGGGAATATCCCACCAGGTGGTTGTATCCAAACACAGCCCCTGCCAGCCCAGCAAAAAAGAAATCTCCTTTCTTCCAGCGCCACCAATGCCCAGGGAGCAGCTTTTTGCCTTTTCCCTTCCTGCTTTTTAAATTTTTCCATAGCGACACGCTAAATGCCACCAAAATGTGCTGGCCCCATGCCAGCTATTGAAACTACACTAAATTACCATGGCTTTTCTAGAACAATTTTTTTCCCTGGGACCTTAAAACCGTTTACTACAGCAAATACAGTACTTTTACTCATAACCATCAATATTGATTTCGTCTTTATTATTTTCAGATTTATATTTCCCCCTGTTGATTAAGATTCAGATCACACTGTACCTTATAATGCTCAGTATACAGTATTCATCTCCTTTCAAAAACTGCTATTAAGATGTATCTTTCCCCACTGACAGATCATTTGCCATAGAATATAGCCGGAGGTTGGGTTTTCCGTCACTTTTTTATGCATTAATTTGGTTCCCTTCACTTTGCTCTTGTCCCCAACTCTGCAGCACCAGCTCGGATTCAGCCTGTTTGTCCCCTTACAAGCCACTGTGTTTTTATTGCCTTTTATAAAAGTGGCATTATGAAAAGATGAATCTCTCTCTCTTTGTATGTTGTCTTCATAATACAAGCCCTAAACATATTTGCTTGCTCATCCGATATTTCTTGCTATTAACTGGTGAAAGCCAAGGCTTCGGGAAGACCAATACAGATGGAGAAAAGCAGATGTTCTGAAGATAATACATCAACAAATTCAGCATTTGCACAGAGCAGTTTACCAAAGGATTTCCACTTGCTCACTCCAATGTCTGTGCTGCCATTTGCCTCTTTAAATATTTTTACAAGTTTTTGCCCGAAGACCCAAAGCAGAACAGAAAGCAGCAGGGCTGGTGCTGAGCTCTCACTGTTCCACTGCTCTGGGGACACAAATCACATCCAGCCCCACAACAGCCTCAGTCTCCAGGACAAGGAGCTGAAATCCCACAGGAAGCACTGATGGCCAAGGGAAAAGGACCTTTCCTGTCCTCCTGTTCCTGCTGCAGCTTGAGAGGTGTTGCCTGTTAAAACAGCTGGGATATCTCCATGAGAAATAGACCCCAAGGACATCTCCAGCAGGTCACCCTGATGGCTCAGGCTGCTTCTCCCATCCATCTATCTCTCCCTTCATCCCCAACCCCCTCCAATGGAAATTCTGTGAAGTTACCAATTCGGTGGCTGGAAAACTGAGGGGTCCCAGGGATGTGGGGAAAATGTTGAATAGCTAAAAAAAGAGTCATTTAAATAGGAGAAGATGGGGAAATTGAAAGCTCTGTTCCATTAACCTAGGCAAATGCAAGCAAAACTCATCTATGCTGGAGAAAAAGCATTTTTTCATGCCATTGTGTGTATCTCCACATCCTGTCTGAGCTGGGCTGTATCTGAAAATCCAAGAGCCAGGGCTGCCTGTGTGGGAGAGGGCAGGACACAGACCCAGGTGGGTTATTGGGTGGCTGATGCTCTGCCTAAAATTTGTGTCACAGTCCCCTGACACCAACGACCCTAAGGCAGGAGGTGCAGCAGGAGAGGCAGCAGTGCCTGGGGCAGGGGCCCTGCTCAGCAGGCTCAGCAGTGCAGTTTATGTTTATTGGCCTTGTCACCCTGGATTTAATCCTCATCACTCCAGTGCTGTTCCCCTGAGCCTGGATGAGCTGCCTTGCCCTGGATTGAGCTGCTGGTCCATGTGGTGGGACAAGCCCAGGACAGCAGCACTCCTGTCGCTGTGATGGAAGAGCAGGGAGGGTTCCACGTCCTGCCCCACTGCGGAAAGGCTCACAATCCCAGGGAGCAGAGCAAATGCCCAAAGCCCTGGTTATGATCAGCTTGGTAGAAATTTAGAGTAACATTAGAGAGAAAAAGTGCAGGGACTGAGGAACAGGGCTCACTGCTTTGCTCCCCCCCTGCAGTGGGCTCTGCCAGGTCACTCAGATCCTCGGTGCCTTTCCTGACATCAGAAAAGGACAGGGATGGGGCACCTGGCTTTGCACGTGTGGGAAGGCCCATACCACTGAGAAATGGATTTATTCTTCACAGGCTGCCCCTGCCAATCAACTGGATGAGAAATTAAAATAAAATAAAAACATTTTAAAATCAGAGGAGACTGTTTGCTCCCAGTGTAATTTCTGGGGTCTCTGTACATCCCAATGTTTTCCATCTCAGGGTGACACAAACAGCTCGATCTCCCCTCCACGAACACCTGAGTAAAGACCTGAGTTCACTCTGGCCATGTTTGTGTTCACTGGGAATTCACCCTAGGAAAATATCCCAGAGAACACGATTTGGGACGGGAGCATTCCTTGGAAACTCATTTGAAGCAAATACCAGATGATGCATGGGCAGAACCCTGACTGAACTGCTCCAACACCAAGTTACATAATAAATCACATAATAAATAAAGGAGCATTTAACTCACTAAAGTACTTCCATTTATTTTCATTTCAGTTGATTGTGGGTGATATTTCTCACACAAATACTTTTCCAAGAGACCCTGAGCTAACCCAGAGCCCACGGCTGCATACCCCGGGGGAGGACACTGACATTTCAGTGAGCTGGCAATAAACTTCATGAAAAAAAGGATGAAAACCAGCTTTCCAATCAAACCCTGTAGCTCACCAGCACAGCCAGCAAAATATAACCAACACCATTAATTAAAATATTTTATCAATGCTATAAAGTGCTTTGAGATCCTCCCTAAGCACAACACGAAGCTAAAGCCACAAGCCCAAACCTTGATTTTTCTCCTGAACCTCAGAGCAGAACTGGGCTGAGCCACAGGCCTGGCAGCTGTGGGTTTATTTATGGGAGCTTGAGGGGTCGTGAAAAGGAGGGTTTTGGGATCACCACTTTGTTGGGACATAAATCAGATAAATTTATCTTGAGTAGCCTGATGTAGGCTCTGTAAAACCCCTTTCAGTGAGCTGGGAAGGCATTGCCAGCCTCACTGTCTTGACTAAAAGGGACCTGCCTAAAAGTGAGACCAAAACCACCAGTTTTGATCAGAATCCTTGGGGCAGGGGATCTCCAGGGACAAGATACATTCCTCAGCCCTGCATTTCCTCTGCCAGCTCTGTGTCTGGTGGTCATGCTCTGTTTCATTTCAGCAGGGGTATTTTGGCAGCCTGTGTTTCCTCTGCCAGCCCTACACCCTCCCCAGACACCCCTCTCCATCGTGTCCATGTCCCCAAACTGAGAAGCTCCTTAGCCCATCCCTCTGTTTGGTCCCAGCTGCTCCAAAATCAGGGAATCTGATGGAGGTTATCAGGCTCAGATTTCCCCAGTAGGGTAAAGGCAGCCCCACATCACCAGTGCCCCAGCACTGCCCCTGTACAGCCACCCAAGGCAAAACCAACAACAGCACAAAGCCATCTGTGACTGCACTCAGCCCCAGGTGCTCATTCACCAAGAAACATCATTTGCCAGCTCTGTGATAAAGCAATTCCCAATGTGTTGATACATTGGCATGGAAATAAAATAAAACAAAAATAAATAAATAAAATAAAATAAACAGAAAGCAAAGCCTATTGCTGAATGAGGTTCAGAAAACAGAGCGAGAGGTGCTGGGGGTGGTGCAAGCCTGGGAGCAGGAGGGGAGGGTGTGAGTGACCTGGCACACCTTGGCACCTCTCCTATCACCATGCTGGTGATGTCCAGCACCATCTGGGCTGTGGGACCCTTCCTTGAGGCCACAGCCCTGCTGGAAATGTGGGACACATGGATGCACCCTGCTCACCTGCTAGCAACACACAGCCACCTCTGTGCTCTGCCTTAGAGAGAAAAGCAGTTTATCTCAGCTGCACAGGCCTGATTCTCCACACTAATGTACTCTCCTGACCCTGGTGGGGACTGCAGACCCACAGCGAACCCCATCCCCTCCAAGTAACACTGAAATCATCCAGGGCCAGGCTGGAGACATCCTCAGGAGCTGGCAAGAAACAGCTCATCACCTCTGCCAGGATGGAATGGGCTGTGGGACCTGTGAGGAAGGCGAGTGCTGATGAGGAAGGCTCCTGGCTCCTGATGCCCCCCTGATCCTGCAGCAGAGCTCAGCTCAGCAGAACCACACCCAGCAAAGCCAGACCGGACCATAGGACTGGTCTTACCTTCCCTGGGCTGCTCTGAACAGCTTTCACTCCTCCCCTTGCTACTGCCCCCACAGAGAGCCTCAGTTTGCCAAGGAGATGGGGAGAAAACACACAGAGGGGTCTCCAAGACTGCTCCAGGCTCACCTGGGCAGGTGGAGACTGCAGCATCTGGCAGTAATTTCACTGCAGCCAGCTCACCACCAGCAACAATTCAGGAATTAATAGAGCCAGGCTGGCAGGATGCAGGAACATCATCCATTTAGTGTCATATTGCAAGACTTTTAATTACTGGGGGAATATGGAGTAATGTAATGATTACAAGAACAAATACTTAAAGTGTGTGGAAATTAACTGAGCCTTGGCAGTAATTAAGCTTGAAGATTAATCAGTCGCTAGCAAATAACACCCTTCACAGGCTAACCACCACGTGGGGGGGACAGGGATGACCAGGGATGCCAGTGCTGCAGACCCCAGCCTTCCCCTCTGCCAGCTCCCTGGGGATGAGGTGGGCAGGGGCAGCCCAGCTCCTGGAAAAAGACCTCTCCAAGCCCCAGAACTGCTGGGTTACGGTGCCAGCTTGGCTCAGCCACTTCAGACTCCCTCCTCCCAAGCACTTTTCAGCGAGAGATCAACACCATGCAAACTAATATTTCCCTTGCCCAGTAAACAGCTCTCCAGGAGGCTTCCATAAGCACTCGTAATTTCCTTCCCCTCTGATGATTTACGAGGGTTGCATTCAATTAACAGCAGTATTGATTTTCCTGCAGCTGACTGGCAGGCTGCTCGCCCTCGTTAGGGAATCCATCCTTCCCTTCCCAGCATGGGCAGGGTGCAGGCAGCAGGGAGCCCAGGCAGGGCTGGAAAAGGGATCCAGCAGCAACTGGGGTTCACAGGTGAAGCCTGTGTCCTTATCCCAGCCTGACAACCCACAAAACCTTTGGACAGCTCTTCTGAGGGGAAGAAAATGGGATTTGGGACATTCGGGTTGTCCGAGAGTTTTATCTAAAGCATTGCAAGGGGCTGTTGGCTACAAACAGAGGCACTTGTGGAATATTCAGACAGCCCCTATGGAGCAAGAAAGATTTTGGAGCAACATTCAGCTTGGACAGCTGGGAGGCTTTGCAAGGCAGGTCATTAATTCCACCCTGTATATTCAGACTTTTCCTTGCACTTTCCAAGGGGTAAAGCCACCCCAAGCCTCTGCTCGAGTGGCACAGTGCTCACAGGTTATTTCATAAAGCCCAGCAAAGCCTTCACCTCCTTCTGCTCAGCTGGGGCTCTGCAAAACCAAGCCCTCCTGATTTCACTGGAGACCCAGCCTTAAGCAGGAGAGCACTTTGTAAAAACAAGAATTAATCCACTTTTGGGCAACTGGAGCTGCAAAGCCCAGGCTGGCGGCTGTGCTGAGCAGGAAGGAGATGAAGGCGGCAGCCATGCCAAGCAGGGACGCTTTGAAGACTAAAATCCCTTTGAAATTAGCACCCTTTAATTGTATTATCTTTCCCTGACAGCCTCAAGTCGGTCACTGGTGATCAAAGAGACAGAGACGGGGAGGGAAGGAGACAAGCCCTTGGCGAAATCCCGGGATCCTAACAAGGATCAGCCCTCGGTGCCTCCATTGGGCTGATCCAGGTGCAGGAGTCATTGCTGGATCCTGGTGCCCAATCCCAGCTCAGCACAGGGGTCCCCAGGACTGCAGCTGGTTACCCTCAAAGGGACAGGGACCTCAGCACCCACCCTCCACAGAGTTTCACTCCAGCTGCTTTTGCATCCCCCTGGGTGCTCTGCTCAGCTCCAGAGAGCACCCGAAGCTGTGGGATCAGCACAGAGCCAGGCTGTGGTCAGAGCAGGGCAGCTCTGTACCCTTCCACCTGCCTCAGGCACCCCTCAAAGGGCAGCAGGGACCAGGACAAGCCAAGAAAGGCACCCTGGATGAGGGAGAGCTTGTGGCAGCAGAGACAGAGCCACTCAAACCCACCGAGACCCAGAACAGCTGTAAAACTTCCAACACACCCTCTTGCCCTCTGACCACAGCCCTCAGCCAGACCCAGGGCTGCAGGGAAGGGACGGAGGGCTCAGGAAATGTTTCCCAAGTGTTGGCAAATGCTGCCAGTGCTGCATTAGGGACTGTCACAGCAAAATCCCACCCACAAGAGACTCCCCCATGGTGGCTGCCTCACCTGGAGATGCTCTGCCCCACATCCAGAACCAGATCTCCAGAAGTGAGAACAAGGACAGGAGACAGATGGGTTGGGATGCAGAATCAAGAGAATTGATTTCCCTTTAGGGGTGATTTATAAGCAGCAAAAGGTGATAAACTCGTTGCCCCTGACTCTCTGTTCCTGAAAATTAAGACATCTGTAATCTCAACCACTCAGGCCCATCTGAGCACACACACAAAACCTAGGCTGCTTTTGATATGGGTCCATCAGCTCCCATCCTCTCTGGTCTTTCCAAGCAATGCCTCCAGAGTCATCACTCGCACAGCAGATCTGAAACACCAAATCCCCATCCACAGCCATTGCTGCCAGCCCACAGAAATGCTTTTAAGTTTATCTCATGGCTGCTGGTGCAGAGAAACAACCATCACCTGAAATTACTGGCTCTTTTAACACAAGATTGGCCAAGAAAATCATTAAATGTGAGCAAGCACCTTCCAGTGGCTGGCTGTAATAGTCCTGTCCACTCCTCTCTGGGATTATTGGTGATCTCATTCGCTTGGGTACCAGCCAGCCTCGGAATGACAAAATCCCCAGCACCTTCCATGGCTGAGGCAAATTGTATTTTCTCAGTGCTGGAAATGATGCTACATAAAAGGCAGGACCACGCATTCCACGGCTGCCTGTGCAGCTCTACCTCAGGTGTGCAGGTACTGTGGCAGAGCTCAGCCTTTAATTACAGGCTCGCTTACTCTGTTTTCCATTAGAGGCACAAAAGAGGCTCGTGAGGAAAGCAAGGGAGAGGGATGAAAATGGGAACAGGGAAAAGGACAGCCTTGGCAGGGGGTGGAGGTGGGAATGCTACGTGGGAGCCAGCAGGATGCACCGCAGGTCCTGTGCTGTCAGCACAGAATAGGGCAGGGGTGACCCCTGCACGTCACATCCCTGCCATGCACCTCTCCTGTGCCACCCGAGGCTCCACCTGAGCTAAATCCACACTGGCAGCTTTTCCACATTGCCACGTTTGTCCCAAAACCCTGTGGTTTTTCATCCCTGCTCCCCCACCACCAGTTACCATTTGTGCAGCTCTTGGCCTGACACTTAAATTAGTACCAATAAATGTTTAAAGGCTCCCAGAGCACAGGGAAATGTCTCTTTCATGAATCAGTGTGTCACGACAGGAAGGTGTGATGGCATCTCTCATGCTGCCAGCTGAGATGTGCATCCCAGGGAGCCAGGGCAGCATTTTAAGCCCTTCTGCACATTTTAAGCCCCTCTGCACATTTTAAGCCCCTCTGCACATTTTAAGCCTTGCTCAACTTCAAGGCTGAGCACATCAGCCCCGAATTGCAAACAACCACCAGCTCCACAGCTACCCAAGGAGTACAGGTGACCTGAGCTCAGGGAGCACATCCCACACAGCAGGTGCTGCTCCAGCCCTCGGCAAACCCCACCTCACCACAGCACAGCAGTGCAGACACTCCCACACTCACAGTTGGGACAGGTGCTTCAGGAAATCATAGACTATCCCAGTTTGGAAGGGACCCACAAGGATCACTGAGTCCTATCCTGGCCCAAAAATCACACAGTGTGCCTGAGAGCATAGTGCACTCTGGAAAGCGTGGGGCTGTGACCACTAATCTAAAAATCACAGTCAATTCAGAAATCCCAAAGGAAAAGGTTTCAGATGAGACTAAACAAGATCTCCCCAAGCCCCATGTCCCGTTGGGCCCCACCACCCCCACAGAGCAGCTCAGCTCCTTGGGGCGTTCTGCTCCTGCAGAGCCCCCGCGCCCAGCGCTGCTCCGCGGGGTCAGACTGACCTGTCCAGAGGGAATCGTGCTTCTTCCCCTTTGTGGAAGTCAGTGCTGTTCTCCAGCCTGGCCAGGATGTCCATCCTCTTCATCAGCATCTCCAGCATGTCGCTCATCCTCCGCAGCAGCCCTCGGGACTCCAGCGCGCCCATCACTGCAGCACACAGAGAGCAGCTGAGACACGGCCAGGGCTGCCACTCACACCCAGCCAGGAACTGCCCCTGCCCACGGCCCCAGCCCCAGAGCTGGCCCTGCTCCTGTGCTCCCCAGCCCCATGGCTGGGCTCGGTGCTTTATGAACTGTCTCAGTGCCCTGCTGTCCCTGCTGTCCCCTCCCTGGCTCTGCCACTGTCCTGCCCAAGCAAGGTAAATCCCTGCCCAAATCCAGCAGGGCTCGTCCAGCTCAGGATAGCCAGTGGTTTTCTCAGCCCTGGACGCAGCCCCCTCACCAGCCATGAACTCCTGACTTATCCACCTGACCCTGTCCTGAGGGCTTATGGCAAACTGACTTTATTCCCAAGCACCAACCAAACACACTTTTGTTTGGCACTTCTGTTTTTCACTCTCCAGGACCCCCCTAGCCCAGCATCCAGCCTTTGACAGCAGCCTGCAGGGGATGCTTAAGGAAAAACTCGGGAAACTGAGCAAAGAAGTGGTCCTCCCCCAACACATCCTCCCAGCAGCACCGGATTTTCCCGTTACAGAGAAGAAGAAATTTTCTGCCCAAATCTGCAATGGGGTGGGTGGCTCAGCACTGGAAATAGCTCTGTCTCAAGTGCTGCATCTCAGAAATGCCCCCCAGCAGGGAAGGCCCCAATTCCCAGCCCTATTTAACACTGTTTCCTATGGGTTTGCACGGCACTGACCCGCTGCCACATGGAAAGCACAGGGGGATCCAGGAGCTCCTGGCTTGATTTGCCATCTAGTGACAGGCAGCCAAGGAACAGAAAATAAAGCTCCTGTTTCATCTCAGCTCGGCTCATTTCACGTTGGTAATAACTTAATCAGTGCATAATCCCCTGAACTCTCCCGTTTAGCTTATCTCTGCCGTTCCACTCACATGTGCTTTCCAAGAGGCAGCACATATTTAATTTAGGGAGCAGCAGGAGCCGGGGACATCACAGGGAAGGCAAGCGACTGCCGGACACCCTGGGTGGCTATCAGGTGGCTATCAGGATTTAGGGACACCTCATGCACCTCCAAACAGATGCACAACCACTCTTGCAAAGCTGGAGGGAGTTGGGATCCCCACCCTGGCACAGCACCCTGCAGCCAGCCCAGCCAGGGCAGTGGGATGGATCATGGATCCCAATGGTGTTGTGTGCCAGGGACAGCCCTGGCACGGGCTTCTCCTCTCCACAGCAGCTGAGTGAGCACATGAAACAGCACAGGGGCCTCAGTGTGGGGTCGGGGTGGTTTGGGCATTCAGGTGACTGTGGGGTATGGCTGTGGTGGGATCAGGGCATCGTGACAGCTCCTGCTGCTGCAGAGCTGCAGCCTCTGCGCCATCCGTGCTCCCCCAGGAATTCAGCCATTGTTCAGCCACAGCTCCCAGGGACTGGGAAGGCTGTTCCCCGGGAAGGCTGTTCCCAGGGAAGGCTGTTCCCCGGGAAGGCTGTTCCCAGGGAAGGCTGCACTGGCACTGCAGCTGACCCGGAGGCTCCAGCCCCTCACACTCCTCTGCCAGGTTCTCCCCCCCGGCAGGGCTGGGATAACATCGGATCCGCGGCTCAGTCGGGTGCACGGCACACGAACACAGGGCTGTGAGCCAGCCCTTAACCCCTCCAAGGACTGACACTGGGCCAGACAGACCTCGCCAAAGGCTGCCTTCCATGCTTGGCTGAGATTATCAGCAGCACATTATTTTTCCTGACGCTATCTAACAAAACAGAAGAAACATTGAGAGCAAAAGCAATTCCTCAAAACAAAAAGGACAAAACACCATTCATGGGGACTGAAATTGGGCTCTTCCCCAAACCTTCCCTCAGTTCCACAGCAAGAAGCCAGTGACTTCTGCTTGGATCAGTGGGTGCCCAAGGTCCTGTGCAGCCCCAGACCTTCCTGCATGGGTGTGGGAGCCACTGTGCCCATCCCACCAGGAAGGTCATCCTGTCACAGAAGTGACAATCTGTCCCACTGAAGAGCAGCAGCACAAATAAGCCTGCAATTAGAAGATGCTCTGGGGGTAAAAAAGTGGAATCTTGGAACCTGGATCTCCGTTTTAACAAGGACTGCCCCAAACACAGCTGAACAAACCATGAAAAGGCACAGCCAAGGGAAATAGAACAGCTCTGAGATGGGCTTAAATCAGAAAATCCACTCATTTATTTATCCAGAGACTGAGTCCATTACAGTGACATCCCTCCCACAGCTGGGTTGTGTTCATGGTCGCAGCCCCCAGCACTCTCTGTCCATCCCAGGACTGACCACCCCCCAAATGGGGATTTCTACTCAGAATTTGCTCCTGCTCTGACATCCCAGCATGGCCAGCAGGTCAGAACTTGGACCCTGAACTCATTTCTTGAGTGAGACAGTGATTACCAATCCTCTTGGATGCTCCTGTGCCAGTGGGTGAGGCTGGAGGTCAGGAAAAGAATCTGACCCAAATCCTACAGCGGGCCAGAAAGGCTGAAACCACAACCACCTGATTCCCATGGGAGGAGTCCATCCTGGCCAGGGGATTTGGATCCCAGCTTGTTTGGGAGGGTCAGGTTGTGGTGGTTTGCTGGGAAGACACAAGGATCGTGCTTGGAAGGGCAGTGGAAATGGAGATTTCCTGGTAGTCCAGGCAAGGATACCTGCTCTGAGACCTCGCCACAGAAGCCCAGCTGACAAGACAGCTCTGCTCCCAAATCACTACTGAGGGACAGGGATATTCCCACCAGGGCACAAATCCATTTCCCTGTGGATGCCAGAGAAGCCAGCAGCAAGTGAAGCCACAAACTCCTCTGCACCCCACCACCAGCCTGGCCCCTGACATTCCCACTGCCTTCCCTGAATTCCCTGAGATCTCCCCTCCTGTCACTGCCACCATCCAATTCCCTGCTGGTTTTGAGCCATTGCAGGATGCTTTCCAACAGCAAAGCTCTGAGCTTTGCTGTCAACAGTGAGCCGAGATATTCCTTTTCAAATAAAGAAACAAAAAAAAACCCCCAAATACTAAGTAAAAATAGTAATAAAAAAAATATCCCAGCTTTCCCTGCATTATCTTTTGGGGCAGCCTGCCAGAAAGCAGAGCTGTGGCAGGACTCATCTCCCCCAGCCCTCCCCTGGCACTCGGAGATGAAGTCGAAGCTCTTCCGCATCAACACCTCTTTCTTTCTGTTCCTGGGCTTTGTTGTTGTTGTTTTTCCAGCAGCTTAAGGAAGCTAACAACGGCCTGACATTTTTGGCAATGATTATTACATCTCTTGGAAAGTGTGTCTCATTAAAACCAAGAGAAAGGAGGAAAAGTGCTGAAGCGACTCTTTTAAAAATGCAAGAGGCAGGATTAATTTGTTAACCTGAAACGGAGACTCAGACTCCCACCCAGGGCTGCTCAGCTGCCTGAACCAGGCACGGGGATCCAGAGGATGGAGGAGATCCTGGCCAGGACCTCAGGCTTCTCCCTAAAGCCAGTGATGAAGATCCCCAAGGAGACTTTACCCACAGCACTGCAGGCAGCCAGGATAAACCCAAACACAAATCCAAGCTCAACAGCACAAAACCCCAGTAAAACAGCTCTGAAAAATAGTGCTGAAAACCCCTTTCTGAAAAAAAAAACAAAAAACAAAGCCACCAAGCTGCTGATTACAAAGGAAAAATATTCTAATTTCTCCTGATAATCAGCAATGATGGGACAGCGAATACAAGTAAACCAGACCAACAGATTAATTGGAGTTTGTTAAAGTGTGACAGGGTTTTGACAGCTTTCCTGAGTGGCAGCCATGCTTTCCAGGCAATCACTGAATGACAGAGGTTTTCATAGCAGCACTAGGAAATAATGATTGCAATCAATCATATCTTACCGGATTTCATGAGACATGCTGGTAACACAGCAGAGGGAGGAGAATTATTTATGGGGCTTCTGAAGAGCACACAGCTAAGTAATTGGATGAAATCAGGGGAAAAAAGGAAAGCATCCCCTAAGGGTGATGTCTTGTGGAAGAAGGAATAGCTTCTCTGTGAAACCAGCTGAATAGTCAACAGCCAATATGCTCAAATTTGGATGGGTTGAAACCCAAGGGAATTCACTAATGATGCACTTGCCTTTAAAATACCTCCACGGAATGAAAGCAGCCGTGAGCAGGTGACACTCCCTGGCAGTACCTGCCACTGGAACCTCCAGAACGGGAGTCAGGATGAGCACTCAGGGAAGTTTTGGGGCATGTGCCCACCTGAATTCCAGGGTGGAGATCAGTGGAACTCAGTGATCCGTGTGGATCCCTCCCAGCACACAATATTCTGTGTTTCTATGATTCTCTGACCATGCAGGAGTGGGGAGCAGCTGAGAAAGGAGAATCTCTGGTGCAGAGGATGCCCTGCTGGGCAGCCCAGCATAGGGCTGGGAGCAGTGGGGATGGTGTGAAGTGGTTCTTGCAAAGCCCAGTTTGTGCCACAGGGAAAGGAGCAGATGGGAAGGCATTTCCTTGTGTTTTCCATGTTTTGGGATCCTGGGCATCCTTCACCACTGCTCACTGGGGTGGGAGCCCTGCCCACCCAGCTCTTCCCAAGCTCAGATGGAGTGTGGAGGATGTCACCCTGCCACACAGGCTCTGGGATGCTTTGGCTGAGGTGTTCAGAAGGAGTTAAACCGCTCAGAAAAATAAAAATGGCACTTTGGGCATGTCCCCTTCTGCTGGTTTCAGCTAGGAAGGAGTTAATTTTCTTCCCAGTGGCCGGTGTGGGGCTGTGTTTTGGAAATGTGGTGATTTTACAGAGATGTTTTTGTTATTGCTGAGCAGAGCTCGCTCACAGCCAAGGCCTTTGCTGCTTTTCAGTCTGCCAGGCTGGCAAGGAAGCTGGGGATGCCTGGGAGGTGTCACAAGGATCCCAGACTGACCAAAAGGATATCCCAGACCCTATCACATCATGGTCAGGGTATAAAGTGGGGGAAGGAGGAAAGGGGGTCTGGCATGGGTCAGCAGGTAGTGAGCAATTGCACTGTGCATCACTTGTTTGTTTCCTTTTTGTTTCCTTATTGTATTTTATTTTTAACTTATAAACTTTTCTTATCTCAACACACAAGTTTTACTCCAATCCTTCCCATTCCACAGGGCTGGGGGAGGAGGGTTGTCAGAGTTGTGGTGCTTCATTTTCATCTGGGCTTAAGTCACAACGTCCCTTCAGCCACTCAGAGAGACTCAAACCTCCCTGAAGGCAGCTCCCATCCCTGGGTCACTCAGCCCTGTCCTGCTCAGGGAGTCTCACACTGGTCAGCATTAGCTTCGTGCTGAGAAGATGGGGGAAAAAAACACATTTCTACCCAAACCCGTTATTTCAAGGGCAGCAAAAGCCTCCCTTGCCCACCACTGTGGGGAGACCAAGGCACAGCCTCAGCCATCATCTCCACAGACCCATGAACAGCACCAAAGCATCTCCCTGACATTTAAAAGTGAATCCCAAACTGTATTCTCAATATCCATAACCTGGCTGGTTGGCTGTTGGTCCCCTCCCTCCCCAGACCTGTCACAGCCCTGCTGGCCATCCCACACAGCTCCGGGACAAGCAGGGGATTTGCTCAGAGATAGTGAGATATTACCTATGTCCATTGAAAATACCAGCTGAATTAATTTCAGTCTAAAGCATCATTTGCTTTGGTGTTCTCCTTTAAAGGACAACTCCAGGCTACTTAAACCCCTCAAAAGGGCAGCACAATCTTGGAAGATTTATTGCAGAGGAAACCAGAGGATCTCCAATGGGGTTCAGGTAGACCCAGACCTCACTGCCCAGCTCCCCAGGGTGGTGCTCAGGGCTGTCCTGGGTGCCCACCCTGGCATTTTCCCAGGGAGCAAAGCCCCAGCCCTTCGATTGCCTGCCCCTCTGATGTTCCTCTATTTGCTTTCACCATCGATTTTGATTCAAGCAGATTGAAAGACCAAAGAGCCAACTAGCCAAGGACTAACTCTGACACAAAATCCATTGCAATCACAGCCCAGAGAGCCAGCGCTAACTGGAAACAAGAAAGCCCAAGGCCAGGCTCAGGTTGGCAGCCATGGCCACCTCCTGTCTCCATCCTTTCAGGGAAGCTGCTCCAAGGATGGACAAGGTTGGGGGGGGGCTGCACCCCTTAAGGGCACCCATTCCCCAGCATGGGCTCCCAGCCAGCTCTTGCTGCCAGCAAATCCACCCACGTCTGCCATTAAACTGCTACAGATTTATTAATTTAAGTATAAAGAAAAAATATTGACCTGCTTAGCCAGTGTTCCAAAGGAAGAGAGCACCAGGAGCCACCCGGGGGCTGCCACATGGCTGGAGGTGCCCATGGAGCAGCTCAGGGGCTGCTGGAGAAGTGGACACCTCAGCAGAGCTCCAGCTGCAGCATCAATCTGCTGCTGAGCCCTGCAAGCACTGGCAGCAGAGCAGCTCCCTGGCATTCAGCCAAATTAAGCAGCCCTAAGTCACTGGCTGGTAAAGTAGATTATGTCCCACCTGCCTGCTACCGCCTACTCATTGTGTCCCACCTGCCTGCTGTCACCTGCTCCTGGGTCTATCCATCCCATCCTGTGCAAATGAGCAGCCTCAGGGGTGTCACCCCTCTCTCTCTGTGCCCTCTGTGCCCTGCAGGACTGGTCCCAGCACTGCCACAACCCGGGCAGGGCTGACCCCTGGCTCTGCTGGTGCAGCCGAGTGGCTGCAGCAATTGCAGCCTTTCCCTGGGCTCAGGAGACCCCCCTGCTTTCCTGCAGCCCCCACCCCAGCAGTGCCTAGGGCTGATGGCAGCAGGGGGACAAATGTGCTGCGGGAGTTCCCAGCTGAGAGCCAGACCCAGCTGTGCCCAAAGCAGCACCAGCAGGTGGGAAATAACCCCAGCGAGCCCCAGAAATCTCTCCTGGAGGCCTCATGCCAGCCCTACAGCCAGGCCCTGCTCTGCACATCTCACTCCCAGACTGCCACATCACAGCAAGGCCACATCCTTGGGATCATCAGCAACAGCTTCAGGAGCAATGAGCTCCAGCCCTGCAGCCCTCCTGCAGCCCCCCTGCAGCCCTGCAGCCCCCCTGCAACCCTGCTCCCTCCTGCAGCCCTGCAGCCCTCCTGCAGCCCTGCAGCCCTCCTG
>JAHLSL010000074.1:3505964-3522519 GCA_025920805.1 Petroica traversi
CCTCCTGCAGCCCTGCATCCCTCCTGCAGCCCTGCAGCCCTCCTGCATCCTTCCTGCAGCCCCCCTGCAGTCCTGCATCCTTCCTGCAGCCCTGCATCCTTCCTGCATCCCTGCTTCCCTCCTGCATCCCTGCCCCACACGCTGCAGGCTCTCCCGCTGCCCTGATGCCCCAGCGGTTTCCTGGAGGGGATTGTTTACCAGAACCCCCCCCCCCCGAGGTGTCCCTGCCCCAGCCCTGCTTGCTCTGGGGTCTCGTCCCTCCCTCCTCAGCTGCAGGACCCCGAGCTGAGCCTGCAGAAGAGGCTCCTGATGCTTTTCTCCGCCTGTCCCTCCCATCCCGAAGGAAACGCTGTAGGAACAGCCTCTGCAGCTCCACCCGAGCACGTCTGCTCCCAATTTCCATACAAATAAGAGAAGGCAGGAAAATGAACAATACAAACACTCGCACTCCCAGTCAGGAGCGTTTCACTGCTGCACGGGAGGGCACAGGGCTGTTCCCTCCCACTTTTATCACCTCTTACCCCACTATACACACACCAGAGACCTGATGTCCCCTCTGGGACACGGGGACAGTCCCACAAATCATGCCATGAGCCATCACTGCAGGTAAAAGGAGCTGGATCATCTCCTCTCCCCCACAACCCCTGGAGATGGGCTGGGGGAGTTGGGAAGCTGGGAAAGAAGAGATGAATACACACAACCCCAACACAAGCTGCAGTTCAGCTTTTATTTGTTTTATTATATATTTTTAACCCATCTTTCTTCCTCCTTCTCATCGCCCTTTCACTTTTTCTTTTAAAAAAGCAGCAGCAGGGAGTTTTTAGTTGCTTCTCTATTGCCAGCCAGGACTATTTTAAATTGCATTTTAAGCTGTTCTGCAGTGCTTCAAACACCTCACACTGCAGGAGAGGCTTCCAAATTACAAGATTAACATCGATTTTAAATTGCTTCCTAAAACACAAGGGCTCCAGCACAGGGATGGATCAAAGGCATCTGTAGCAAAGCCCAGACGACACCAGAGATCCTGACTGGACCCCACACTGGGGTGGATGCTGTTGGGACTTGAGGCAAACTGGACCCTGGATTTGCAGCTGAGACCCCAAATTCCAGGTGAAGAGCAGCAGACAGAGGTCCCACAGGACAGGGACAGCCCCAGCCCCAGACAGGACAGACTCCACAGACCCAGGAGTCAGGGACCAACATTCAGTTGGGTTCTTGATGTTATCAAGAGACATCTCTCCAAGGGCACCAGCATTTAACTCCACTGGTTCTTCTCCAAATGGTCCCCATTGCTCATCCAGGAAAAACTGTACAACCAGGAGCCCCAAGGATTGCAGGAAGGGAATGATTGCACCCAGCACTTGCTCAGCCCAAAAACAGCCCGTGGAATGCTCCAGGAGCTGAGCACCACCATCACTCCCCAGCTCTGCACACCTCACTCGGAGTTGCCCCAAAAGGTTCTCTTTCAGAAACAGCAGAACTCGCTCATTTAACATTTCTAAAATGACCACCCTTTCTCCTTCAGCCAAAAAGACTGGCCAAACAGTGCTGGGCATCCTGGCACTCTCCTTCCCGGGGCAAATAAATCATCCCTTCCTCCAAACCCATCAATCTCCAGCGAGCCCAGGGGCTGGATACTCCAAGCAGCAGTGGAGCCCAAAGCAGGGCCCCCAGAGCTGGGGCATTGGCAGAGCTGCAGGATGAGCCTCAGCTAAGCTCTGCTCAAGCTGAACCAAGCCCTGCTCTCTCATTTAAGCCAAAGAAACAAATAAATCATCGGGAAAACCCAGCTTTTACAGAGGCTGCTATGGTTCCCACTGTGCCAGTTTTATTTTCTGAAGTACCTGCTGCCTCCCGGGCTCAAGATGAATTTTGATTTAGGAGTGAAAAGGGGTAATAAAAGCATAAAGAGCCATTACCATTCCTCCTGGCTATGGTGGGGTGTTGGCTCATCAGGAGTTGATGGAAATGCCATTTGACTTCCTTATGAGCTATAGAAAATCAATTAATTGATGTAATCATTCCCTGGGTGTCCCTGCTTATGGAGATAACAGAGTGCCAGGGCAGCAGGATGCTGCTCCTGCCTGCTCTGACACAGGGGCAGCAGGGAAGGGGCCAGCACAGATCCCTGCTCCGAGGTGCCATCACTGCTGCCCCAGCTCAAGATGTGTGAATTCGCACTTCTATTTTCCAATAAGTTTGGTGGCATAATTTTTTTCTTCTCTTTAAGCCTGCAGGCATTCGGTTCTGAGCAGCAGTTGCATCAAGCAGACACTTCTTCAGGAAGAGACATTTTCCCAGGGTGGATTAAGCCTTAACCACTACAGCAGCAGCCCTGAAACTTCTCTTTACCCCTCTGTGCAAAGCGCCAATCTGCATTTTGCTCCTGCAGCACCTCCCCACAGAAGTGGGCAGGAACCCCCAGTGTCGTGTGGAACCTCAGGGATGCTTTTTTATCCTTATTTCAACATCTCTCATTTCCCTGCCTGCAATGCCAATTTAATAGGGCAGTAAAGTTTTACACTTCCACTTTAAACTCCTTTTCCATGAGTGGGTTGAAGATGGGAGTGCAGTGCACGTAACGATGGATGCAGAGCTTGGGGCTGAAGTGGGGACACCAGAACAAGCAGGAAAGGCCACAAGCCTTTAACCAACCCTCACTTTCTCTACCCAGACAAAACAACGGTCTGCTCCCAAAAAACTGTTAAGGACATCCCTGTGTTTGCCATGGGGGTGCAGCCCCAGCACCAGTGGCACTTGTGGGTGTTTTGTCACCTACTTCAAAGAGCCCTTGGGGCAGCTGAGGGTCCAGCAGCAGCTGGCAAAAGATGATGTTTGGAGCAGAAAGCCCTCACCCTGCATCTGGGCTCTACCTGGCCCACCTCCCCCCCACCAATGCTTGGACAAGGAAGGAAGAGAAGGGAGAGAGCGGCCAGAGCTCAACATTTCCAGGTGAGCCCGAGAGCCAACCCCGCTGCTCCAGGAAAAATCAAAAGCCCATCCATCAGCTCCCAGCAAAGCTCCTCACCAAGGAGTGCTCCCAGCACCAGCCAGCTCCACTTGGCACCAACCAGACAACTTCTTACAGCATCAGCTGGCTGCTCCAGCCTCCGAGGATCCATGGAGTGGTTTGGAAGGGATGGATATGGAGAGGCTGGAAGTGAGCCCCAGGACTGAAGAGCTGCCCAGCATGCTCCTCCACATGGCTTCCCCCTGGCTGGCACCCACAGGCTGCAGGAGAGTCTGATCCAGCTCTGGATGTAGCAGCAGGGAGATGAAGCACTGGGGATGGGCAGGTCCCAGCTGGTGCTGAGGAGGTGACACCCCAGACTGCCCCACACCTGGGAAGACAGCCTGGATAACAACCCCACAGGCAGTGCAGGAAGAGGGGTGGGAGAGGGGAGCCTCCTGCCTTTTGAGGGAGTTTTACATAAGCAAACTCTGGATTCAGACCCTGAGAAGTCTCATCCCTCCTCCTGGAGCAGCATCCTGGGCACTGCCGGCGAGACGCGCTCCAGCATCCACTGATCCTGACAAGCTGCTTACAAGCGCAGCAGTTACCCAGGGCTGCTCAGCAGACAACATCAAAACATGACACCAGCAGCCCGGGAGAGGGTTATAACTCACTCAGGAGGAAACTGGGAATAATTAGCACCGAGCTTTCCAAGCAGAGCCCACCCGGCTCCCTCCCTCCCTGCCTGTGTCCCCCATCACTGTCACTTGCTCACACGAGCCTTCACAACTGGTTCTCCTGTCTCCTCCACTGAGCATTAAAGGCAGCAAGATAAATTTATAACTCACATGACACCTTGAAAGCAAAGGGAACGTGAACATCCCTGGAACCACATGACTGTGTGCCGTGTCTGAAAGAGGCAGCAGTCCCAGCCCTCACTCCCAGGTGCTCTCTCCAGCCAGAGCAGGTAAGAAAAGGGATTCTCAAAGCCACAAAGCAACTTTTGGGTATTCTCCCCAACCCAAGCTACTGCCAGAAGAACTGTATGCCCTGCCCAGAAGCAGACTGGGATATGTTACAAGTGGCAGTGATCCAAGTTTCCAAATGGGTTCTGAAATCACCTTTCCCTAGAGAGAGGGAGGGTGAGCACATCTGTGTTTTATTTTAAAGATCTTTTGGGCTGAGCAGCATCTCAGTGCAGCCAGGACAGTGCAGAGCTGAGCTGTGCCCTGCTCTGCTCTCAGCCCTCAAAACGAGAGAGGACACAGTGGGTCAGGGTCATGGAAACAAACCTCCTCCTCTTCCTCCTCCTGCCCTACCAGCACAGCTGACTGCAAGGGGGGATGGCAGAATTACTCAAGCTCACTCTGATCGTTAGCAAATCTGAGCCTGACCTTTCTGCATCCTCTGAGAGAACAAATGGTGATGTTACCTGGCCGTGCTAACCCAGCTGGGACGCTGCTGGAACAGAAGGGAAAGCAGCAGAGCCAGGAGCAGGAGCAAAGGACCCCCCCTGAGGAGATCATGTAGGTTCTCACGTTTCTATTTGGCCTCTCTGCTCTGCTCCTCAGGGAGCAATCCAAGGCATTGAAATAACACAAGATCCCATGGCTTCACGGTGCTGTGGCTCTGAAATGGTGAAAATGCCCTACAAAACCCCGAGCAACCTTCAGCATTATCATCTGCAGCACAATTCCCACCCCTCCACAACACCCCTGCTCTGGAGAGAAGCCTCAAATACCAAAGCTTACAGCTGTGCTGCACAGCCCTCAACATCTCCCTCTCTCCTCTTCTGTGTTCACTGAGGGAAGAAATCGCTTTAAGCAGGTGAGGCTGCAGGAACTGGAGCAAACGACAGCAGCAGGAGAGGCAGAGCACTCCAGGAGCTGAATACTGAGAGGGTTTGAGGAGAACAGAGCAGGATTCCTGTCAGGTGATGTTAAATACCATCTCCAGCACAACATGCCTTGGCTGTTGGCTCTGCATCTCTCCTGAGAGTCCTGTAGCCCAGCGTGGCAAACCAGAGCCACTCTGACACCACAAGGAAGCCCCAGTGCTCAGCTTCCCCCGTGCTCTGCATGTGGCACAAGACACCCCAAGCCAGCAAAGGAGGGCTTCCTCAGGAGAATTCCTCCATTACCTTTCCACATTTATCTTTATTCCCTCCAAATTGAACGGAAATGACCAAATCTTTTTGCAGCAGAAGCCATTCATTGGTGATCTGCAATTCTGCTGTGCCACAGACCACGGGAAGTCCCTGCAGGGGCTGGTGCACTGCCCACCTCCAGACAGATTCCAGGTCGAGTTACCATTGCCCAGCTGCAATGTCCCAGCTGTGTAGGACTGGGAAAACCTCTGTTCTAGCCCACAATCACCCCATCAGGGTCTGTATCCTGCAAGCATGAGGAGATTGCACCCAAAACACATCTCAGCAATCTAGGACAAGGTGCAGCAGCCTTGTGCACAGGCTGAGCTTTACCCCTGATCGCTTCTGTTTTCCAACTTGTGCTGTAAAATCAGCTCTCCCCCACCCTTGTCCTTCCTTTCCCACCAATCCTGCTCCTAAAGCAGGGGAGGAAGCACCATACAGGAGCCCAATTGTGGTCAGCCACAGGAAACCATCTGGAGATGCTGCTAGGAGTTTGTTTAGAGGTGGGAAAAGGCAGGTGCTGAGCTCTCCAGCTGGGCAGCAGGAAACACTTGAAAACAGGTTGAAAAGACAGTTATGGGAACAGCAAACACAAGTCCAGCCGCTCAGCAAACCCCACTTCCCAGGGGCAGCAGGATCCAAGGGATTGAGCACCAGAACCGCTGCTGCAGCAGTGACCCCAAGCACAGAGAAACCTGTGAACCACTCCAAACCCTTCTCTCAAAGTCCCAGCAAGGTCAGCTGCAATCAAATCTGATCCCTCTTGCAAGAGCCTGCCGTCCAGCACGAGGGCAGAGCTCGGCTCCAGCCGTTTTAGGATATCAGGACCTGTCCTACACATCCCCTGGGCTTGCAGCAAATTCCTCCAGCACCTCATACCCAACCCTGCAGGAACCAACAGCGAGAGGAATCCAAAGGCTTTTGATTCTTTGAAGCAGCTACAGCAGTTGCAGGCAATATTCCAGCCACATCTAATCGCGTTTTAACACTTAATAACCTATTTTCCCCCGCTAATCCCCTGCAGCAGCAAGCTCCACCAGCGGGATGTACATCCCACCAAATCCAGCCTGGGGCACAGCCATGGGCTGAGGGACCACAGCCAAATCCCTCGCAGCACCGTGATTACAGAATTTGGTACTTCTTCAGCATCAGCCTCCTGCCCCCTGACTCCAGCAGTAAAACAACTGCAAGAAAGATGCTTGGGGGGAAAAAAAGCATCACCAAACGTATTAAATTCCAAATAAGAGGAGAGAAGAGGGCACAGAAAACTCAATCTCTTGAGTCTGTAGCCCTCCCCAAAGCATCTCCCACATTCAAAATTTATAGACTACTCTCTTCCCTTTTTTATCTACATCTTTGTTTGCAGAACAAATTCTCTCAGTGGCCATTTCAAAACAAAGGAACCTTTGTCTGTGTTTACTTGACAGCACCAGATTAGGATAAAATAACTTGCATTTCAGAGGGGTTTTTTTATTTTTTGTTAAGATGCAAAGCCTCCACTGCAGCGAATCACCAAGCAGAGAATCCATCTGAGGAATGATTTCTGGCACACACCGAGAAACTTGGCTTTTGGAGAGAATCTCAGAGAAAGGTATTCACATAAAAAATCAAATTTTAAATGGGATTAACTTGTGGACTGTGACATTATCCATTTCTCCTTTTCATGCTCCTGCCTTACATCTATGTTTATTTTGGTTATGATCGGCTGCCCGCACAATTCAGGAGCCAGGAAGCTCTGGGCAGGGCTGGGGCATTTTCATGTCTCCCTTTGAATTGCAATGGCTGAGGCTCAGGCTGGGCTGGACAGGTCACTCAGGGAAAAACAGGAACAGCCCCAGCCCAAACTGGACCAGGGACCATAAACTTTAGCGTTCGTGCACAACCCAAAGGATTTTTTGGATGCAGATTATTTTAAAACAAATTATTTTTTATATCCCCCAGCTCTCTGCAGCCACCCCAACCCCACAGACACTGAAGAGCATGGGCAGCTTCCCCTGCATAGCTGAGTCTGGCAGGATATGTGGGAACAAGGAGCAGCCCAGACAGCCACAAAAGGCGGGATCAGCCCCAGGAAGGGCTGCAGGAGCTGACACTTGCTCACCACAAACCCACCCCATTTATACTCCAGCTCCACTGCAGAGCAGCCCAGCCCAGAGCACATGGAAGGGGATGTTTGCAGCTTCCCTGCGACATCCGTCACTCAGTGAATATCACTGCAAAGGGCTCTTCCAGGAGCCCAGGTGAAGCAGGGAACAGCAGCAGGGACAAGGCTCCTTCCCCAGCGGAGCCCATTCCTGGAAAACACTCGGGCCTGATGGCAAACCTGAGGCCTCACACCCAGGAACTCCTCCCAAACCACTGGCCATGAACACGTCCACGTTTGTGCGGATTCCCACCCCTCCTCACACCAAGAGCTCATCAGCCCAGCACAATTAACCTGCTCCTCTGAGCTCGCCTCCAGCGCAGCACTGTGTGCTTAACAGCAGCCGTAACCACCAGGAATATTTCCCGGGTTTCCCTGGGATCCAGAACACGTGTTAATTAAATGCCAGTTTGTTATTCAAACAGACCTTTGGAGATTTCGCGGCGCTAATAAGCGGCACATCCATTCCTGCTGCCACCCTTCCCAAGTGGATGTTCATTCCCTGCTCCCTCACGTGAGCTCTGCCTCCCCTCAGCCTCCTGCTCCAAACAGAGGGAGCCAGACCTGCCCACAGCCTCACATCAGCCACATGTGCTCTCCAAGTCTGCAGGGATGGAGTTTCCCCAGCTCTCCAGAGGCTGTGACTCCCCAGGTCCCAGAGAGGCAGCCCAGGATCCATCCCCTTCCTGCCTTGTCCTTGCATTTGATACTTGGTCCATCCAGCCATCAGATCCTCCCCAACAGCCACAGCCTTTCACAGGTGACACAGGAAGGTCTGTGGTGACTCCTGGCCAGCACATTCCCTGGATGTGGGAACGTGGTTCCACTCTGCTTTGGGGGTAACTCATTCCTGGGAACCGCTGGGGCACAGCCAGCCCCTACAAACCAGTGTGACAGGAAAGGCTGAGCCCCAAAAGCCTGAACCAGGTGATAAACAGTGAAAAAAAGCCTCTCAGTGCCTGCCAAGCTCTGGGGACAAAGAACACAACCTTCCTCCAATTCAACATCTTCCTCCAGAGACAGGAGAGAGGATGCTTTGTGTTTGAAACCAATGTGTGAGGCCATGAATAAAGCCCAACTTCCTCAATAAGAAGCACAGCAACAGCCAGACGTGCAGCAATTCCTCTGTAAGCAAGTTTGTTTGGTAAAGCCACTTAATATAGGGGGAAAAAATTGGATTTGCATTGAATTTTTCAGCTTTCTAACAAAGCAGAACTTGTCTTACCCAGTTAGAAAGCTAAGAGACCAAAACCTTGAAAAATTAGACGACCCAGGTCATAATTTACTTCTTTTCTTCTTTAAATGAGACCAATCAGGCATTACCAGGAGCAACATTCAACCTGCCCCACCTCAGAGCAAAGTAGCATCTCTCCCAGCCAGCAAGGCCAGTGCTCACAGCCCTCAGCAGGGCCAAAAAGGGTCAGGCAAGAGGCTGAACCCATTTACACACGTTGATTTAATCACCTGAACTCCTAAATGTGGATGATTTGAGGGCCTGAAAAGAAAATTGTTTTTTCTCCAGCTCCAAGGCTGTGCTGACACTGATCCCAGTGACAGGCAAGGATGGAGTCAGTGATTCAAAGGTCTGGGTTAAATTGACGACTAGGACAAGGATGGGAAAAGCCACCCCAAGGCATCCAGAAAGGGGTAAAGAGCTGAGTAATGATCTTTTTGCCATTATTTCACCCCAGAGAAGAGCCCTCTGTGGTGACCCCAGGTGCTTCTCCAGGTTTCTGGAAACCTTTGCTGCTCTTTGCAGCACAACCTGTGCCCCATCTCCGCTGGTCCCACAGTTCATCTGTCTCTTTTTGCCTTCCTTTCCATTCTCTACAAACTTTTCAGGGACACTGGGGCTCCTCTGGGACAGAGGGCAGCCGTAACAGTGACACCTTTAATTTCAAACTCAGCAGTGTTTTCAGGACCCATCTCCCCAAAAGCCAGGTCTGGAGAAAAGGGTGGTCTGGGGGCTTCTTCCCCCTCTCCCTGTGCTGTTTTTTATTCCGACCAGGAAGAAACCAGGTTTCAGTCACCAGCCATCCTGGGGTGTGTGCTTGGCTTGGGAACAGGAACTCAAAACACCCTGCCCTGGGGGGCACATCCACGACCAAGTGCAGAAACACTGAAAAGCTCTGACCCTGCCACCTGCTCCAGGCTGAGGCCACCAGGAAAACCCCAGTCCTTGGAAAAGGGGTTTAATGGAGCTGGTGAAGGGAATAAGTCTGGGAGCAGAGGGGGAGAACGTCAGCCACCGTGTGCTCCATCCATAGGGAGAGCACAAATCCAGCTGCCACGGGCTGCAAATCATCTCTTGGAAAGTCAGCTGGGTGGTTTAACACCATCCAGCTTCTGGAAACCACCACTTTATCCCTCTCTTTCTGTAGGGAAGCAGCTGGTACTACTTCCAGTGCCATGAGGAAAGGATTTAATACTCCAAAATCATGTGCTGGGTGAGGCTGTGGAGCTGAGATCCTTCTGTGGTTTTGGTACAGGAGAGAAGACCAGGGTGGCCTGACCAAACCCATCTCACCCTACTCAGGGAAGTTCAAGCCGGGCAGCTCCCTCTGTGCTTTGCAGTTGACTGGAATCTCAGAGGAAAAGTCAGGGGAAGCTCCATCCATGGCAGCAGTGTCCTCCCAGAGCAAGGGCAGGACATGACTGTCACACCACAGAAGTGTCTCCTGACCTGACTTCGTGTCTCACCAGAAGAGGTGTTAAATGCAGCAGAACATACACCTGCTAAAAATTAGAATATTTCTCTTCTACTGTTCAGTACCTGCATAAAACCACAAAGGCCTTTTATTTTCCCTTCCCTAAGGAGCAATTTCCACTCCCTGCAGACCACAAGTGCTCAAACCCACTGAGACATCCAAGCACCGAGCCAAATCCTCCACACGTCAGACCAGGGGCAGCCCACACATCCCACCCCACTGCCAGCTGAGGGTCTGATCCCCCTGCTGCGAGCCAGGGTCAGCACCCACCCTCCAGCATTCGTCCCCATCGTGTCACAGCTCTGATGTGAGCACAGCCGGGTTTGAGCCGCACGGCAAGAGAGGCCAACAGGATCCTGAGCCGTCCTGATAATCCCAAAAAGGGCCAGGAGGGACCTGTGGGATGGAGGAGCCAAGCACATCCTCCTGCATGCCTGGAGCCCACCAGCTCAGCTGGGCCGTGCCCGTGGGGCAGCAGGAGGGACAGGCTGGGCACGGAGCTGTGCTCACCTTCGGTGCGGATGGTGAAGGGGGAGTCCCCCAGGCGCTTGGCTGAGAACTGCCCTCCCAGGGACGTCATCAGGAAGCACAGGGTGAAAAAGCCAATGCCCAGCACGAAAATCCTGTGGGAGAGAAAGCAGAGCTGGAGCAAGGTGTGATGAGGAGCCAGCTCCTCCCTTCTGGGGCAGCCCCACCACCCTCTGCCCCACATAATCCCTTTGCACAGCAGCAGGAGAGGCTTTAGGTTTGGGTGTCTGGGACAATTCCAGCTTCCCAAGGGCTCCATTCCTGTGGCTCACCCCACCCAGCCCTGGCAGGGAGCATCTGTGCAGCCCCAGCCCCACCAGCCACAGCCAGGCCAGGCCCATGTGTGCTTCACAGAGTCCCAGGATGCTTCTGCCCAAACCTGGCTCTGAGCAGGGGGGTTTTGCCCAAGAACCCCCTCTGAAATCCCTGCAGCCTGCTCCAATGTGTAGGCCTTGAGGAATCCTCCACTTCACTCAAGGGGTGGTGGAGGATTTGCATCTTCAGTGGGGAGGCTGAGCCAGGCCACAGCTGCCCTTACAATGCTCCCCAGCTCCAGCCCAACAACCCAGACCACAGGAACCATTACAATAAACAATACCGGTGTTCCTCTGGGAGAGAGGAGTAAAGAGAGACCTTTACCTTCCCTTCCTCCCAAAGGATCTAAAAAAAGCCCTTTTAGCTTTTTAAATAAAGCCTTTGTTCCCCTGTAAGTAGGTCACCAGGCATTGTCATTGTGTCCCCTGTGCACACCGGGACAAGGAGGGACCTGTGTCGGCCTGGGGCCATCCCATCAGTGTTTTTTTCATCGGGGCTGCCTGGGAAGGGGCTCCCAGGGGTCACACTGGGCAGAATGTCATCTGCATGTCACCCCCAGCAAGGGGCAGGAGCTGCCAGCACTGCTCAGACCACATTCAGGCCAGTCACTCTTTTGGGAGTGGGAAGGCTGAAGGCAAGAGCTCTGTGCCAGCCTGGTTGTTGTGCACCAGGGAGTGTAAGCAGAGTGCTCTGTGCCAGGGGATGGATGTCTGGCCTCCTTCCACCGCTCAGAGACGCTGCCATCATCCCCGAGACTCCGTGGAGGTGCAGCAGCCTCCAGCAGGCACACGGGAAAAGCCCTGGCAGAGCCACTGCCAGGTGTCAGTGTGACAGCTCCCAGAGCAGCAGCGTGATCTCAGCCACCAAACCCAGGGGAAATCTCCAGGAGGAGAAAAAGACAACCCCCAGCCAGCCTCGTGAAACAACAGGTTTGTCTTCCAACAGGTAAATGCTGTGTGGGACAGGGAGCTGAGGAAGCCCTCGGGGTGCCTGCTGGCGTCGCTGCCTCTCAGCACCCTGAGCCAAAGGGAAGCAAACCCCAGAGGAACACGAGCCTCCAACTCTCCTTTACAAGCTCACAGCATCCTCCACAGGGCTCGGCAGCTGCACACAGACCCAGCACAGCCACACAGGCTTTTCCTACATGGCTAAAAGGCAGAGGAGAGCAGGAACCAGCCCTCAAAGCTGGGCTACAGCACAGCAGCACTGCAATTATCTGCTGCTGGAAAGGGCTTAAAAATACAGGGACCTGCTTCAAAGCCCTCGTTAGTGACTGGAGATGTAGAGAGCTCAACTACCAGGTCAAGAAGCTCAAGGAGGGCTGGGTTTCCCCAGGAAGATCCAGTGGAGGAGCTCCCAGGGCAGCTCTGGATGTCCCAGCGCAGCATGACCAGGCTTTCCTTGCCTGGAAAGGCTCCTGGGCAAGACATGGCCCTTACAGGAGATCCCCTGAGCTCCCAACCTCCATCAGGCAGCTCTGACACTGCTGTCACACAGGCAGCACACACCTGAGCCCCAGATCCAGGGCAGCCTGACCCGCAGCAGCAGCCAGCTCAGGCACAAAGGGGTTCCTTGCCTGCTCCCAGCAGGATCAGCCCCTCACTCCTGTCCATCCCCATGGATCAGCCCTGCCCCATCCCCAGCAGATCAGGGGCAGCTGGCCACGGGCTCTGCACAAGCAGCACAGCACAGCTGCCCATCCCTTCTCACCTCCCACCTAACCCAGGGGAAAAGCAACACCCTGGGCCTGTCAGCACTAAGGAGCTCTGCCAGCAGCACACTCAGCACCAGCACAAACACTCCCTGACAGCCAGGCCAGGAGAGCTGACCCACCTGAGAGCTGATTCACCCGGGAGAGCTGGCCCACCTGGGAAAGGGGATGCTCAAATGCACCCCTAAAACTGCCTGACATCCCTGTGTAGGCATGGACCAGCTCAGGTACCTTTAATTTCTGAACAAGCCCCCCGTGGAGGGGTGGAAAGCAGTTTGTACGAGATAAATAAAGCACTGTACACTCACTAACCCAGGCTCCCATCCCTAAAGGCCTGGCTACAGGCACGGCTGGTGAGCCCCACAAGCAGTGGAGCAGAGCCTCCCCCTCCCCAGCAGATGCTGATGAACCATCGAGCTGTGGAATTGCACACAGAGGTGACACAGACCTCAGCCCCCATCCCAAAGCAGACCTTGGAGAAAGATTTCCAGAGAGCCCTGGTCCAGGTCCAGCAGGGAGGTGATTCTGGAGGCAGCAGAGCATCCCTGATGCTGCAAAGCAACGTGGTGTCCCATAAATAGCTTGGAGAGGGGGTGATCTGGGGACATTAGTGCACTGCCATGATCCCAGCCTGAGCCCAGCGCAGTGCTGGGGCTGGGAAAGGCTCTCAGGAACACTCTGGAGGGGATTGCTGCACCCAGCTTGGCTTTGGAGGGCTGAATTTGTTGTTAGGGAATGCTGCCTGCCACGGCACTTCTCTGGCAGGAGAGGACAACAGCAGGGTGGAGAAGACACAAGCTGAAGGGAGTCAAAGCCCAGCCAAGTCCTGCACCCCAGGGTTCTCCCTGGTATCCCTCCCCAAGGGGCATTTTAACAAAGCATCACCTGAATAAATTCTCAGCCTGATCTTGCTCTCATACCTCCTATTGACAATATCGTCATCATTATGCGAGACCTTGTTGACGCTTTTTCATCTTCATAATTATAGTCTGGCAAGGAGGGATCGTTAAACACCGAGCAGAAAGAAAAAGGGGAAGGGAAGAAAAAGATTCAAAGGTGATCTGTGCTCTACCAACTCCCTAGGAAACTAAACATTTTTCATTTTGACTGGATTACAGAGAGAGTAGGGGAGATGCAAGATGCTTTTTTTCCTTAAAAAAAGAAAAAAAAGAGGTGACTGGAGCCTTACTGGAATTGCTGTCCTTGGGACATCAATGGGTCCAGCCCAAAGCAGTGCTCCAGGGAGCAGGGAGGGTGCAGGGCTGGGCTCTCAGTCTGAGTACTCCAACTCTTTTAGTTTTGCTGATGTTCTCCAGGTGAATAAAAATGCCTGGTCCATCCTCAGCTGAGAGGAAACTCCTTTTACAGAAAAAAAATTTACCACAAAGTAGATAAAACACATCAGATCCCAAATTGTCCAAATGCACAGGGTCCTCTCCCCCAAAATCAAACCCAACTCCCTGAAGCCTATGGAGTTCCAAGGACCAAATAACGTCTATCCTGCGTGCTGGCTTTTCCTGTCACCCAATGTCACGTTTAATTCATCACTCAGGCACAGTTCTGGTGCCAAGTCCCTCTCCGTATCCTCCTCTAACTGAAATGTTCACAGTTCTGGGCTCTGGCTCAGTGCCCACAAGAGAAGAAAGAAATTCCTCAAGTCTTATATGAAAATAGGAAGTGATGCCCCAAATTTTGGCCCGTGGAACAGAAAGCTGGATCAGGAAGGTCTGAGTGCTGAGCTGGGATGTGGTGAGGGAAGGAAGGCCAGCAGGCTGAGACTGTGACAGTGGGAATGTGACACTGGCTCTGTGCCCACGGTGCCACATCACCCACAGGGAGAATCCTACACCGGTGCAGGGGGAAATCAAGGGCTACAGAGTAAGGCAGCATCTTTTATTAGACAAGTTTTCATCTCCCAAATGCTGAGCCACCATTCCTACCAGCGGGAGTCAGTTTAATAAATTATTCCTCTCCCTCAAACCCTTTTTGCTCAGAGCCCGTGGTGCTGCCAAACTGATGCTCAGCCATGGGCATCGTCCTCCATGCAGGGAACAGAGCAAACTCTCTCACTGACCACTGTTACATCCCATGGAAAGCCTGGCTTTGGTTTCCAGCTGGCAAACAGAACTACAGAGCTAAGAGCTGGATGAGCTGGACCAGGGCTCCTCGGTGAATTCTCGCCTGGATCTGTCACCATCACAAATGAGATCCCCTTTGCTGCTGAGATGGAGTCAGAGACACCCTTGGACATTCCTGTGGTTTTCCACACGGAACTGCTCCCTCTCCCCTTCCCTTTCTGCAGGCGCTCTCCCAGCTCAGGGCTCTGCATTGCTTTGCTAAGCGTGCCTGGAGGGCGCTTAATGAAATGTTTTGGTGCACAGGATCAGGTTTCCCGTGTGCTGTTTGCCGACGGCACCGCTCCTCCGATGGCAGCGATCCACATCAGACGGGGGATTGCACCACGGGATTCCCTGGAGCAGCGAGGCTTTGCCAGCCAGCAGCAAGGAACCCATTTACAGGACTCATCCTGACTGCCAGGATCTTCTCCCACCCCTGGATGTTATCCCTGACCCACGTCAGCTGAGGATGTGGGGTGCTGATTTTCGGGGAGCTGGAGCTGGGCAGTGCCAACACTCACCCACACCGGGCTGGGAGCAAGGTGACACAGGACTGTGCCGTGGTGGGTCACACTCAGTGTCCTGGACACTGTGGGACAGCTAGGAGAGGGTCTTGGAAATTTCTCCTCTTGCCCAGGGAGAGCCTGACTGTTAACAAGGTAACCCCGCAGGTTCCAGTGGCACCAGTACTGGTCTGTACTGGTTGGAGAGCAGAAGCCAGCCCAGAGCACACGGGCAGGACAGTGCAAGTTCTCCACCTGGACACCAGAGACCATCCAGCCATCAAAAAACTCTCATCCCCACACGTCCTCATCCCTGACGGGACTTTGTGACTACCCTGGAATGCACTCCCTGTGCTCTCCCACCCTGATCCCGGGTCACTGCTTGAGATGGGGCTCCCCTGTCCCAGGGATGATGCCCTGGCCACGGGGATGCTCCAGCCAGTCACTTCCTCACTGTGGAATTCAAAGGCAGTTAAGAAAGCAAACAGCCAGGCAAAGATCATTCCCCGGGGCGAGCGTGTCCTTCTCGTGTCTCTCGCATCACTCCCTGCTCCACTCGGAGCAAGCCCGAGCTGCGGGACCCCTCACACCTCTGCCACCACTCTGTGACATCCCCTTGGCCGAGGTCCCCAGTCCCGGCAGTGCCGCGGGATCCAGCGACTGGAATCCCTCCAGGCAAGCGGAGCCAAGCAGCTCCCGGGGAGAGGCTGACAACCTCTCCACACCTGAGTGCAAGCGAGCGGGGCAAGCCCAGCCTGTCCTCTCTCCTGACGCCGGGCGGGAGCCTGGGCTAAGCAAAAAGGCAGCGAGCAGATCCCTCCGGCGATCCCAGAGCTCCAAACACAGCGGGGAGAACTGTAAACCGCTGGGCTGGGCTCACCCCACCTTGAGCTTCGTCCCCTTATCTGTCTGTAAGGGGTTTTGGTCCCTCTCCCCATGGAAAATCCACGTAACTGCCAACATCTCCCGTGTGCCTCAAGCCCGGGAGCAACCCAAGCACATCTCCAGTGAAGCAAAGAAGCCGGAGACCGAGGGCTGGAGAGGGGAAAAGAATGTATGGAAGCAAAATTGGGGAGTTACAGCAAGGGGGAAAAGCAATGGGTGGGTACGGGTTGGCTGGAGCCGGAGGGGATCAGGTTTGGACATCCACACCAGCCCCACTGCCAGTTCAGGGGGGGTTTCAAAATTCCCGTCTGCACCAGCAGATTTAAACCAGAGGAACCAAATTCCCCGAGTCTCAGCATCCCCGAGGACGGTACTAAAACAGCCACGGCGAACATCCCCGCGATAACCCCAGAGATCGGCGCTGGGGTAACGCGGAGCCCGCAGGCAGCGAGAGCTGCAGGACGCGCACGCTGCCCCGCGAGAGACCTGCCCGGATCCCTGGCATGCCCAGCCAGGCTCAACCCACACCCGCACACCCCACGC